>JBCJKH010013442.1:0-16538 GCA_039877255.1 Loriculus beryllinus | reverse complement strand
CTAAGCAATTTCAGCATAAATGCCATCAGCAAAGGGAGAATAGTAGCTAAAACCCACAGACACCCCAAAATTACCATTACAGCTCAGCCATTAAGGATCACCTAGTCCACTGATGCATAGCTGACAGCAGGTAATTGCAGACGCATGTCAGGAAAACATGAGGATCCATCCCACAGGGGGTAGAGGAGAGTAGTCTGCATTCCTCCTCTCTATATTAGCTTTCTTTCTGTTCTATAAGCACAAAAAGCCTAGAGCAAATCAGCTACTATGCTTCCACATGATCATCATTTCGTTTGATTAGACACATGAGCTTTCATTAACAAAATGCTAATTTTACAGAAACAAGCATTAAAAGTTAGGAAATGACAAACAAAGTAGCATATGGAAAAAGAATTGCTCTGGTGAATACATCATATTACAGTCTTCAGGGGCATGATCCTATGCAATTTTTTCCACAAGTGCTGCCTCATTGTATATACAGGATAAAGGAGTTCAATGCATGAATAGCTGCGCAGTGCTTGCTTTTCTCATCAATCTTCAGTCCGCAGCCTCATGCTTTATTCAATATAGTCAATTCTTCAAAGCTTTGAAAGAGGATTATTAATTTTCTCATAAGCTTTTCTCTTGCTACCAACAATTATAACATTTCACAAAACACAATTAACGAATTAATTTTCTCAAAATCCCAAAGGAGAAGCTTTATAGCCCATTTTCCAGTGGAGAATGGTGGTACCTGAGATTACAGGAAGGAATTTTCATTAATCTAGGCTGCCAGAGTTGAGGTGACAAGGACCCTTTAAATTCCCACTGTAGACTGCATTATATGCAATTTAATGTGCAAAGCACATCTTTCATTCACCTCAGTTGTAGGTATCAAGACTGAACAACTCTAGCAGAAGAAGAGCCACAGTTCACGTAAGGAATATTCCAGAGAAAGGATCAAGAGTTAGTGACCTCTTGAAAATAAACCTGGTATAAAAAAAAATAAATCTCCTCAGCAAATTCCACAGCAAAGTCTGGAACAAAATCTAATTCACCAGGAAAATAATTAACTAAGCACCATACCATGATCCTTCACCTGCAATTCCTAGCTTGAAATTTCATCTTCGAAGTTGCTTCAATCTACAGCCTCTCTGCTCCTCACACCTGACACTTCACTGAATATTTATCAGCACTGAGACAGCATTCCATAAAAAGCTGCTGTGTCTGTATGTTTAAGAGATTTCATAAAAAATATATCAATGCCATAATTTTTGCATTGGGCTTGATATTTTCAAAATCAAATAAAATTATTTTTGTGGCATAATTTATACGTCATTTTCCTTGGTTAAAATAAAAAGGCACCTCTCCTCTCCTAAAGCTAAAAGTGGCATCATACTGGCACTCACATGAACCACAGGCAGAGAAGGAAACTTTCAAACTACTTTGTAGTCATCTGCCACCTACATTAACAAAATCACCAACAGGACCTGGCTGTCAGTATAACAGCATTGAGTGGTATGCCTTAATACAATAGGTTGCCTAGATAGTCGCTGCTAGCAGTTATCTAGCCTAATTGCTCCATACCTCTCCAACTCTGTTTTCCTCTCCAAATCATTATCCCTGTCCCATCTCTCTCATCCAGCCCATCCAGGTTCCCAACACAGTTACAGCCTGCCTTATTACCCAGATTTAGGACCATTCCTGCTTCAGAAAGTTCTCCTCAGACCTACAAATCCTCAGAGTGGTCTTCTGGTTTTTTTCTTGCTCAACCTATTCCTTCTCGTGTCAGCCAGCATTAGACTTGTTTCCAGAAACTCACCACAATTCCCACCCTTTAATTCTTTTCTCATTTCTTGGCCCAGATTTTCCCCTCTCTGGATCTTTGTCTGGCAGTTTGGTTCTCTCCAGCCAGCCCACTCCCTCTTTACAGATCTCCCACCCTTCATTCCCAGTCCCACTCCACTGGTGGTTCTATCAATGCTCCCTGCCAAAACAACACAAATTTTCTGCCCATAATTTCTAACAAAACTTTAACCATGAGGTGCCCACTCCTTCCTTCTCACCAGCTTCTTGTCCCAGGTGATTTGTTAGTCCCTTACTGCCTGTCTGACTGCCTTCAGCTGCCAATCTTTCTAGACAGTCATCAAGTCCCACTCAGTTTCCTTCCTTCTCAAATCAGACCCAGGCTCCTGTTCCTGCTACATCACCTGCCTTTTGTTCCTCCTATTTTCTCACAGCTTCCTCCTCCACATATCTGAAATGACAGCAGATCACCAGCAACACAAAACACTGAGTTCTCAGCTGTCAATACAGTGCCTGCCTTCATTCCCCCCTCGAACCACCTATTATAAGGAACATGTGGTTCCACCAGGGTTGGGGTTTATTTAATTATAGGCTGTAGAGTTTGAACAGTTCATAAACATTCAGGAGGTGTAAGAGGTCTAGCTTATCCAAAATAGACAGTCATTAGCCTTTTAGCTACTAAAAGAACATTCCAAAAACTACCCTGGGCATGACCAAGCTGCATTTTTTTAGGAGAATGTTTCCTGACTAAGTTTAAACTTAGCTTTAAGTCTCTTAAAGGGAGACTTTAAATTGTTTTTTCCTTTCTTTTTTTCTTTTTTTTGTTAGAAACAAGCACACCTGTGATATCAAGAGCACTCTTTAATTTTCTGTGTTTGTTACAAAGCATGTGGTGCTCAACATTGTCAGAAAAACGTGTTGAATTTTCTTAGTGATGCAAAACCTTTTTGTCTTCCCTGTCATCCAGCTCAGTGACACCTGACCTGCTCTGAATTAACTAAAAAAAAAATGGAAAAAAAAAAAAAACCAGAAAATCCTCAGACTGAAAAAGAAAATAGTATTTTTTTCCACATTACAAGCACCTGATTCTAAGAACTCGGAAGACTTTATGAGGCAGAGCATCTTGAAAACCTTAATCACTGGGAAGATCTACCAGCCTCCACAATAACATTTCAAACTGCACAAAGACTCCGTGGGAACCACGTGACGGTCATCAGTGTAACAGCAGCTCAGCACTACCTTGGTTCCACTAATTTCAGGTTTCTTGATGCATACTCAAATTATTTTAATAAAAAACTTTTTCACTGTTTTTTTGACAAAAAATAAATTATTGTTTTCTTCTGTGGAAGTTCAGAATTCCAAGTCCAATTCTGACTTTCATACTCTTAGGAAAAAAAGAAAAATTAAAGGGGAGGGGAGAGTTAAATAAGCAAACAAATAATACACTGTGGTGCTTCCTGGTACTATTACACCAGCAAATGCTACGAATACTTAGAAGCTGCCTCAAGTATCTAATTTTTTGAAAAGGAACTCTGCCATCATTGTTAACTGTTTATTACCAGTTACTAACAATAAAAACCTCCAAGAAAACCTTGCACTTCAAAGAATATTCCAATTTAAAATTGGAAAAAAAAAGAAAAAAAAAGGTCATTTAAGACAAAGAAATAAACCTCAAGGCTTATTCACAGATTTACATAATGCAGCTGCAGATCATCACTGCAGTCAGGACAGTAGCTCTGTAACTATATATATAGCAGTGCAGAAATTGCTGCATTAGACTGAAATCTGTACACTGTAGATTCAAAGTTGGGGTATTTTTCCTCTTTCCTGTCTTGTTAGCCAGGACAATATTGACCCTAATTTTCAGTTTTGTTTTAATTTTGTATTTCAACTTCATGTCTAAGGGATTCTTCTTGATTTACGTTTAAAAGACTAAGTTATCCAGAGGCTTCTTCAATTTGAAAGAAATTACAATTAACTGAATTTCTAAATTATTAATAATTGGCAATTTTGAAAGCAATCATGATACTTAACTAACAATAGGCAAAGGTAAATCTTGGCGCAGGGGTACATGTTATTATGTACAAGATGGGGAAACATGGTGGAAGTATTTGCTCATCAGGCTGCACTGCCTCAAGAAAGGAAATAGAGCAACTCTGGCTTGAACTTAGATGGTTGCAATATTTATAGCAGAACATCTTTTCATTCTGTGCTAACAGGGTTCAGCAGAGCCAAGTTTCACCTCTGAAGGATCTGGCAATTGCAGCTTTTGTGTTGTATAATGCCACAAGCACTTATGTAAGTGCTTTCCCTCAGAAATCCAGAATTCCACTGTACAGGTAAAGATAATGAGAGTCAGAGCAGCTGATGACTTGCCCAAGGAGACTGCTGTGCATCAACAAACAGCCAAAATCCACCTCTCTGGATCTTCAGCTCACAATTTTAACACTAAATCTTCCTATCGGTTTAGCACTGAATCACTGCAATTAAAAAGATCCAGGCAAAAAAAAAAAAAACCTCAGTTTTTCCATTATTTTTTTTTTTAATAAAAAGTGGGGAATGAGAACTACAGGACAGTTCTGAAATTTTCTTAATATTTAATAGCGGTTGCCAACCAAATTAGGTCCAAACACTAATCTACTGAGTACCTTGAGATCACAAAGTCACAACGTCAGTGGGGAAAAAAAAACCCTAAGCGATTAAGCTGCACTCAGACAACTGGAAGACGAACTTCTGGAGCTCATGTAAATCTGCTCACCCCTTCTATTATACAAATCAAATTAAGATCTGACTACATTTTGCAAAAACCATGCCCTGTGAATGAACGCTATTCATTTGTTATTTTCACATGTACATCTTTGCCCCAGCATTGTTAACCTATTTGTCTTAATTTGGAAAGAATTCGCAAATTGCTTGAAAAAGTAAAGCAATATTGCACTATAAAAAGATGACAATCCAACCCTATTCCTAACAGCATAATGACACAAAATGTTTGACAGAAAACTTAGCTTTTTTCTGAGGTTTTAACCGTAGAGTACACAATGTACACAAATCTAACCCTCAGCATCCGTCTGTCAAGGGATCCATCTGAGGAACTCCTCACTCTGTTTGAATTTTTATACAAGTATCATTGCTTTATTTACAGTGTTAATACAACTACTGAATAGGCAGGAAAAAACAAATAATTTTAAGATTGTGAATCCACATAGTTCACCAGCTCTTTAGCCTGGAAAAACATCTGCTCATAAAAATATGGCGGTGAGTGCACGTAAGAGAAAAATGGATTTGTTGAATCCTTGCTTCTTCTTACAATCAAACCAGAGCTGTGTAACTGAAAGAGGTTTAATAACCATTCATTAAAATCTAGATCTAGATTATTTAAAAACTATAATACAGAGATTAAAATATCAAAAGCATCACTTCTCTCTATGTTGAGAATATAATTTATTTTTAGTATATTGATATTTTGCATGAAAGATGCAGTACATGCATTAACACCATGTGCTGACAAAAATCAGTCTCTGCAATCAGCATTATGTCTCTTGCTGAATAAAAGTACATACAACAGCCTTGAGAGCCAACATTTTACCAAATCACTGGGGCTGGTTTTATTGAAGCTTCCAGCAGATTGATTGTCATCTTATTTTCATTTCTCTTTTTGTTTTCCAGATAGAATAGTTAGGCTGTTTGCAATACCAAGAATACAAAAAGAAATTTATCTTAAGTGTTGAAATGTTTCATGACAGAACAAATGGGGGACGCTTCAATGAGGAAGTTATTTAAACGAGAGATTAAAAAAGCAGCTACCAAAGTTTTAAAATACTGAATTATATTTCATTATTTAATTATGACACGTCCATAGTTCTCTATATTACACTGTACGTAATCCTAAGAAAACATGGACATTTTAAGGCCCACAGAATGCTATATACCTAAGTTAAACATTCCAAAATTTTGGCATTAAGCTTTAATACATATATGATACCACTGTTAACTGCTGGACACTCAGAGGGACTCTGAACACCTCAGTTATGTAGTTTGGACAGATTTTTTTAAATATATATTTTCTTTTTTTTCAATAGTAAATTTTTCAACTTCCACTACTGAAATGAACACAAATCAGTTTAGTCACACATATCAATGGCACACTTTCCAGACCTTCATAGTCTCATCTCGCAAAATGGTATCAAATACCAGTTTAAACACCCTAAGCTATACTTTAGTGGAAATTTAAACCACGCTATATTATAACACTTCTATTAATTCTTTCTTCTGTAGAAGCATGGTACAGACACTTTCACAGAACTTACCAAGTATCTTTCTGAAGAGACACTGACTAAAATAAGATCATCTCCAACGCGCACTTTTTCGCCTTCTGATCGTTGCTTGGAAGCAGGATGGATGGTCCACCAGCATGCCTCACCTGTATGATTATTGAGTAATAGCAGAGAAAGAAATTAAAAAGAAAATGCCTAACATTATTGCCATTACTTTCACATTTATCTCGGCCCTGAAGTTCTGATCCAGTTTTCAGCTGGGTAAAGCAAGTGTCCACGTGTTTTCAGTAACTGCACCACCACCATCAGAAACTTACCTGGTTTTAATATACATACACAGAAAGCAGCAAGAACTCTGGAACAGTGATTCCAGAGTTAAGTAAGAAGGCAGCACTCTGCCCTCTACACAAACTGATCCAGCTTCCTGTTGTTAAAGAGATTCCTTGTCATCTTCATTCTACATTATCGAAACTATGCCAAAGAATATTCCACCAAGAATTAGGACAAGGAAGTGGCACAACCCATCACTAAAGGAGAATAAAAATAAGCAGAGAATCGTAGAGCACTGGAATAGTTAGGGTTGGAAAGGATATTAAGATTAGCAAGTTCCAGCCCCCCTGCCACGGGCAGGGACACCTCACGCTAAACCATGTCATCCAAGGCTCTGTCCAACCCAAGTTTGACCACCGTCAGGGATGGAACATTCACAACTTCCTTGGGCAACACTACAATATTGCTTAAAATAATATTTGAAAGATCTCATAAATCCAAATTCAATTATGTTTTTCTGCTTCTGTGTCTCTAATTACCCAAAATATTTCTAAGTACTAAAGCCACAGATTCTGTTCCTATGATAAACCTCGGTTTCCTGAATGAAAAGCATGCTTTTCAGGAAAAAACTCCTTGCTCTTGGAACTGTTCAATCGTTGCTGTTATTACTGTTACTACTCCGAGCTACAGAAAGGTTTTAAAAACAATCAATTTTATTATTTCATATTAAACAATTACACCAAACTGATGTCATTGTAAAAAGCTATATCAGCCTTAAAAATGAAATAATCCAAGTCACCAGCAGTTCCAATAGAATATTTAAATTTTAAATTTAAATTTAATTATTTATTTAAATAGAATTTAAATAGAATAGAATATTTATTTAAATAGAATTTAAATAGAATATTTAAAACATTTATTTAAAATAAATATAAAAATAAATAATTTATTTAAAATAAAGTTTTAAAAAATTTTAGTGGAAGGCTTCTACGAGAACAATAACTTCATTCCTTTACTTAAATATAAATGTATGATATTGACTCTAAGTATCGATATCTCTCACCGAAAAGAAATTGCATAATCTATTAGAATATGTAAAGATAATGTGTAAAACACGGAAATATCGCTTTGATTTAATCCTTAAAATAGTCTTAATTTTTATGTGATTTACACGTATTTATAGGTCTCTTCTGATTTTAGACTGAAAGTATTCTCCATTATATAGTCTTTTAAACTAGTGTTTACCTGTTGTGTCTTCTTGCAATCCTACATCAAATGCCAGCTTATCCATTGAAGATCGAGATGTAGAGAGGCAGCATAGATACTATCAAGATAAAAAAAGCATGCATGACTACTTCTGCTTAATTCTGATAATGCAGTGAAATACAAAAAAGCCACCAACCTACTAATACAGGATTCATTATTCTTTCATTGTCTCCACTAGTTACTATCAAGGGCACATATACACTCAAGGAGACTTGACAACAATATATGTTTTAAAATAACATGGTGAGAGTGGAAATAAAAGAGCTGGTTGCACTGAATTTCAGCTCCACGAAACCTCACTTGTAATTAAGGAGGTTGAGTCCCGTATAATTCATCAAGGAACTGAAGAGTAAGGCTTCTGTCCAAAATATATGCAGGAAGGAATTTCCTTTTCCACTTCAACATATGTCTAAGTTGCCAGCCAGATGCCAGCTGTGGATTCAGTCACAGCTTATGCAACATGCAGCATCCAAGGGAAAAGAAATAAGACATCATCCATTCAAAACACAATTCATTAGGGAGCCAGACTTACATTTCAGCATTCATTCAGATATGAGCAGCTTGGTTTCGTACTTCCAAGCATTTACCCCTCACAAAGGTTTCCCTTAATCATGGGTAAAATAATTCTTCAACGTGAATAAGTCTCCAGATATCAGTAAATGGCAATAGTCTGGGCACTTTCAAATATAACTTTTATACAAAAAAAAAGAAATGACTGCTGCTGTCAACTCCTGTTACGTACCATGCCACTGTAGGAATGGCGCAGCAAGATTGCATGCCCGTAGAGTAGCGTTCTATGGCCACCACCTTGTGCAGACTGAAAGATAAAGAGAAGTGATATACTTGTATGTTGCATTAAAATGGGGCCTTTAAGAAGGAAAAAAAATAAAAAAATAAATCCTCATCAGTGTGTCGACATTCTGTGACAGAGTTGATTTCCTGATAAAATGCTATTCAGAGATTAGTTCAAGAAGGCAGTTTTATGAATGTGTTCTCTTGTTTTGATTGCCTCCTAATATAATGACCTTTTAAGTCCTTGGGAGGGATCTAAGGTGGAATTTGGACAGTCAAATCTAGAAGCTACTTTTCTATTAGACTTTTTCTATTAGAAGTTCTCAGTTCACTAATGAGGAAAATGCTGCACTTTGCACATCACTTTTTTGGTATAAAATACATTCTAGAATCCCTCTTCCTTGGGCTGAAAGCAGGAGGTTGCTACAGAAGAGCAGCTTTCGTGCATCATGCTACCCTCTACATTCTCATGTACTATTAACTCTCTCCATATTCACCCATTTTCCCTCCAAATGATCATATTTCTACAAAGAGAGTGTGCTGCAGGAGCTTCTGGAATACTGTCCCTGTTATACCAGAAAACATTAATGATATATCAACTGCACTGAAGATCATCATCCTGCAGACTGCCTGCCTCACAGTGTTGAAATGCTACCAGGCATAACTGTCTATCTGCTAGGCCAGGTAAGTGCTCAAAGGCATCCAAAATAACGGGATTTGTGGGTTCTGAAAATTCAGAAATCATGCTCAAGTAAATGTTCCTCTTGAGAAATGCAGCATAAATCTTTAATGAAGTAAAATTAAAGTGATAAAATTCACTTTTATCCCAAGAAACCTCAACCATTTTTTCCAAAATATTTTTATTACAGTTTCTACTTATCTATAATCAGCTTAACCACTCATAAAAAAATACATTTTGTTAAAGCATGAACAACCCTTCCACTTCTGCTGAACATTTAGAGAGATGTAGTTGAATGACACTGGTCAGGATCAGAGAATGTCTGACAAGACACTGTCAAGAGCGTAAGTCCATATTTCTGTGACAGAACATCTCATATAACTCAATGTACATCACACTCTTCAAGCAGTATTGATAAGGACGTATTTTTGAGTCTATAAATGTGACAAATCCATATGCAGCATCATTCTTTCATATAGGCCCCCCCATTTAATCTCCTATATACAGCATTTACACCCTTTCTTTTATCACAGCAGAGTGACCTTCTGTTTGACTGCAACAGATTCATTACAGAATAAATTGGAAACAATCATACTATGTTATCTCTCTGGCAGCTTCATTTCAGTGCTGCAGATCAATTTAACTGAATGACTATGATGGCAACACACAATTATTGCCCCTCATTTACTGGTTGTCCTTCCTTATCTTATATCCACTAACATAACAGTTGTTGATCTTTGAGTTATTTGGGCCATTACAAACACAAGGAACATGTGATGAAAAAGCAAATAATAATCTTAGCACTTCCAAGAGATTGCTAAGAATTTCTTGCTTTTATTTTTATTAAGAGATCATCATGATGGACACATGGTATATTTTGAGTTTCAACAACCTGCATGGCTGTCAAAACGCAAGGAAGCACATTCCATAATCTCTCTGTAAGACTGAGTGACATGACTTTTTGTTAAGAAAGAATAAAAGGCATGGCCTGTCACAGACACAGTCTTGACAGTAATACATGAAGACTTAGCTTTGTGCTACCATTAATACCATCACTTTTTCCAAAGGTACAAGGGAAAAATGACAGATTTGATAATGCCAGGACCATTGTGCCCAAGATGAATACCGAATGTCAGCTGCTCATCACACTGGAGAAGAGGGGACAGCCTACTCTGAACATACTGCCTTACCAACATTTCAGATTTGCCCAGAAGCTTTGTTAACAGCAGCCATGGGTACCCAACCAACAAAGTCCCAAATATGGACAAAAGTTTGAAATCTCACTGGTATTTTTATCAAAATTATTCTGAGCTACTAGCCATATATTTGGTACCTAACATATAGATTCAGTTGCCTGTTGTACAAAAGATTAGAGGAATAGTATGATCAACAAAATCACAGCTGTGTTATCTTTCCCTTGTTTTGGCCATATAGACTTGCCTGTCTAGCATCTGTTTTGCTAAATGCCATTGTAGACAAACAGGAGAAAGGTGGGCTCAAAAAATTTTTCAATCATTTGTACGACAAATCGGGCAGTGATCTTTTAGCAAACTTTTCTCAACAGGATTAAAGTAGTTCTTCTTACCCTAAATTATTTTGCCCATTAAAAAATACATGCAAGTTTACTGTTTCTTAGACTGATACAGAGTAGCAAAAAACATTTCAACCATTTTCCACATAATGGTTTCTAAGAGAAAATTAAAATCAAGGCATCCACATGGAGGGAAAATGAAAATTTGAAACAAAAATACAAGAGGCTAGAAGACAAAGCTGCTACTTCCATTTTGGAGCCTTTGTTCCAGGATATATACACACCTATAAGTTAATTTTATATATTAAAGACTCATTTCCTAAATAAATACTCAGCATTTATCTTTATGCCAGAAGCTGCATAGTAAGTAGCTGCTGGGCCACAACTGTCTACTGAAAGAGCCTTTGATTTTTCAAAATAATCCATTCCTATCTAGAATGTTGCAGAGAAATAAAACTTCTCCTCATGTAAAAAAAAAAAATAAATCTCAAAATTATGACGTTAACAATCAGACCTCTATGGCAAAGTTGCAAGATTCAAAGATGAGATTTGCCACTGGAGTTTCATCAAGTTTCTAGCAATATTCAAGCCATAATATTTCAGAAGACACTACAAGAATTCTTGGAAGCCACAATCCTGACTAATTCAATCCATAATACCAGATTTGTGATTAATTTGGAGTCATCTCATTACCAAAAAGCCATTGATGGAGCAAAGGCAATTTAGAACACAACAACAACAATTGGAGCTGAAGAAATTAGCATTCAAAACACATAAACAGCTTTCAAGTTTAGTGCATTATTAGACCAAGCAATGAGAATAGACTACTAAGATCTGAGCTGCTTAATTTAATGTAAACCATTATGCTGAAACAAAAAGAAGGAAAGTAAGTTAAAATGGGGAAATAGAGGGGTTTTTTGTCTGTTTTCTTAATAGGATAAGGATGCCAAAAAAAACTTAAAATTTTCAACTTACAAACTATCTAGTAAAATGTACAAACATAAAAATTTCAGCATAACCTGGTATATTTATAATATAGACTGAACAAAAATATATAATATTTTACTGTGAATACCAATCCTGCCATAAGATATGTTACACATGACCCAACAAACCATTTATATCTGGTTTTATGTGATTTTTTTATATACATAACTGTCATGCACAGACAAGCAATCACCTGACAGATTTAAATGAGTATTTAATTGACATTAACTCAGATAGTAGCATTCACACCACCACTGTGCCTACAGCTGCATTGCTACACTTGTGGCCATTCATGAGAAGCTGAAAGAAATTAACCATGGTGACACTGAACAAGAGTTTTGGAGACATTTCTGCTTCTGGGAACCTCATGATCAAAATTTTTAGAGACTACTGAATGGACCTATGGCATCCAAAGAAAATTTGAGTAAAATAGCCATTACCTTAGCATTCTTTTCAAGATAACAGCCTTATTCCTACCAGAAAAAAAATATTCCTTAGACCAAGTACTCTATGCAAGCAAATGCTAATGTTTCTTTGCTGACTTTTCTTCACAGATCTACACAATCTCCAAATGTTTGAAAAATGAAAAAAGCTATAAGCTTCCGGGAGGTACCAAAGAAAGACAAATATGTGAAGCCATGTACATATACAGCATACTTACTTCAGTGTTTTGTGTAAAGCTTTTTCAATATTGTCCTTAGTCAGAAAACTAATGATTGAGAAAGCCTGACAGCAATTGTATTTAGCACGAGGCTATTTGGACAATTCTAGTCACTCATGGAAGAAATTAAAAAATATAGGAATTTGTCAGAAGAAGACAGGCACTGAAGCACACTCTCTACAATATCACTCAATGAGTTTTTAAAAATGATGTTATGGCTTTTCCAGCCTTATTTCATGATGGACCTATAACAGCAGAATGGAATTAGGAACATACGCTATAGGAAAAATAACAGTACAAAGACTAGATTTTAAGGAAGTATCATTTTGAAGGACTTAAAAAAAATAAAAATAAAAATTAAGAAGTGAAACAATAAGCTACAAGACATCATAATAAATCCTTCCAAAATGCAATCCATATAATTTACAGTAATGGTAAACTATGACCTAATTGCAACCAACTGCTTAGTTGTTATTTCCTCTGTGCCCCTGACCCAGCCATATGAAACACCAGCCCAGACAGTCTAGATGGAACTTAGGACCACTCAGTACCAGTCTGAATGGGATTCTAAACCAAACAGTACACAACTGCTTTCATGGCACTGAAGATTTTTAACATGTGAGAATCTGTACAGGAAAGAAGCAATACGATCCCTGGTTTTCCTCACAGCTTTTTTCCAGGCAAATAAATAACGTTCATGGTTCAAATGCAACCTTCATATGTACACTGGAGTAAAATATCATCCTTTAAGCTGAGTACTTCCACTTTACATTTAAATTTAAACGGAGCACACTAATGATGACCATCTTACACTTAAAAGAGATGCTGGAGACAACATCATGTCTAATAGAGGACACCCATATTTACATAAAAATATTTGCAAATATTACTGCCAAAGTCTTATTTTCTCCATTATGAGTATGTTCAAAGTTTCATGAAGCTCCATAGTTTAGCTCTTACACTTACATTATTAGAAAACTCTGGAATGATGAAAAATTAATCCTATCTCTAAATCTAAACACTTAGTTTAAATGTGTAAGCCGAAGTATAAACACAGAATATCCTACTATTACCTGCTTTGAATCGCTTTAAATTAAAAACCACCACCACCACAAAAATTAGCTAACCAGGAAATCGCATCCACCAGTAATGGAAGCCCTAAAGAATTATATAAGGAAAGCACATGTTACTCCAGTAATGGAACCTTCTCAGATCTCTTCCCTGAGACTCATGTTGGGGCTTTCAGATTTCCCACTCAAGAGCAGTCGTTACATTCTGAAATTGCGGATTTGATCCATTGGAAAGAGAAACCAAACAGGAAATGTGAGTCTGATCACAAGTATTGGCTTGGGGGAAAAAATAAAATCAACTATCATGTATTCTGAGTAAAAGTATATTTTAGGTCCTGGACTATGTTGTTACTAGTCAGAAAACACCTCTGATCAGAGGATCAGAGATGTAAGGCTGTTGGTGTTAAATGCCTTTTTCAAGAGGCTGATGAAAGTTATTAAACCTGCAGGCGAATACAAATATTTCACCTGAGCTGGTTCTTAAAAAAAGAAAATGGAGTGCAAAATGTTTGTGCTTTGTTTATACCCATGGCTCTAGATCAGGCATGTCAGTTTTGTGGGATGAATGTCGGCCAAAGAGTCCAGAAAACCCTAAGCAATGGTGATAACAGAATGTGCGGAAACAGGCTGAGTCACTGCAGAACTTGTAAAGTAACCCTGCAGAAGAGCTAGAAGGCTTGTGAGACACAATTAGTCAGGCAAAACTAAGCAACTGACACTTGGAATAGCAATGCTGAGAAAATATATCTCCAGCACTGTTGTAGAACTTAAAAATGCTGCAAGTAGTAAAAGATGACAAACAAAGCTACAGAGCGTGAGCCAAGGAGTTTTACATGTTCTTTTTGCGCATATAAATATCCATTTTATTTAAAAATCTTGACACAAAAAAAAGCCAAAATTTCCTTTCCAAAGTAATAGCATCCAAGCACAGAAGCCTTGAATTCTACCACAACACAAAATGCTAATGAGTCCCTTTTGCAATTACCATGCTCTTCGGCTGCCATATCCAGTGGCTGGCACCGAACCCACAGCATTTAGCTGCTTAGAATTTAAAGATGCAAAGAATTTAAAGACCAATTTACTGTCATGCGGCACTGTGTAATAACTCTTTTCACCCCACTTGTACCAAACTATCACAGCTCCAAATGGTGAATTCAAACCAAGCCAAAACCTCTATTTTCTGTCTCACTGTAGTCTATATTCCATGTTACAATGAAGTAACAAAAAGAAAGCTGAACCTATTGAGAAATTATATATGCTGTACATATCCTAGTCTTTACACCTTACTTTTAAATCACTATTTAGTTGATCACTTTTTCATGGAATTCATTACAAAAGTGTAATTTCTGATAAACACAGATACGGAGATTAGTATATCTGATGACTCTGATGGCACCTACTTTTAGTCAATGATGACCATTGTGACCTGAAAAAAAAAGGCAGTGGATAGGGGGGAGGAGGGAGAAAAAAGAAACAAAACCAACTTCTTTCACCAATATCATCAGCAGTTACCTTCTATTTTGTGTTGTGCCAAACCAAAGAACAGGAAAAATCTTTTTAGCTAAACTACAGGCTTGGATTAAAAGCTGCATCACCATGTGTAATTATGTCTTATATAAATATTACATAGAAATCTGAACCTGAATGAATCAATTGACCAACAAAAATCATGAACATGTCTTATTCAGTTAGAAAACAGAGATATTTTACCATCTGTATTAAAAAGAATGGAATCATTAGTAAAGATGATAAACATTTGTGCCAGCACCATGCCAAATGATCCTAATTTATCTAATATTGATCTATCAAAAAGCAGAATGAACAGCCACATAATAAGAAACACTTCAGATACATCTCGATTAATACTAGCAATGGTACATTTATGGTAGCACTTTCTCAGCAATGGGAAACTTCAAGTCAATTAAATGCAGATACAGCAGTTAAAAAAACAAAACCAAAACAAAACAAAAAACCAACAAACCAACAAAATAGTATTGATCATCTGTTTCAAGCCTTCTATGTAAAAAAGCATTTATATTTATGGCTGAGGCAATCTGCCCATTACAAACTGATACTTTCAAACACTTTCACTGTCTTGGAAAAAAATTGCCCAAGAGGATAAAATTTATCAAGTTCTCCCTCAGCCTTGTGAAGATTTCTCTTCCCCCAGACTCCTACTTCACTGCATAGGAGTCAAAAGGAATTTCTAATAAAAATCTTCCTGGTTATTTCAGAGCTGCATAAGTGGAGGAGGGAGGAATTTTTCACAGGTTGAGGACTGTGCCTAAGCTTCTTCTGTTGCTGTACGATACAAGGAATGTGAATCATCCTTGTCACTTGAGGAAAAAACCTCACAGATAAAGAATAAGACAGACAGCCAAGTGGGAAGAAAAAGATGGATCAGCAGAGGAGTCATGCTAAGAAAATTCCTCTGACATCATTTAATCCAGCCCTTAAAATAGCACTGCTTATCTGACCCAGAATTTCTCCCTTTTGGAGACTGACAATGAAGCAAGACCATACCACAAAACAGCAAACCTGTAGGCAACGAAAATCAATAAACAAATGATGAAATGGAAATAGACTTTGATAATTAAAGGAAGGTGTAGAAAAAGGATAACCAACACATCTTGGCTAAAATCACAGCCAATTATTCAGATGTCAGTTATTCAGAATGTTTGGAGGCTCACTAAGTGCCCTGTCATAATGTCAATAAATAATAATAAAAACATATATTAAAAAAGTAAAAGCCCTGAGAAGCAGAGCTCCTGCATATGCTTACTGAGCTGAGGCAGTGAAGTGCCAGTGATCCACAGCCTAAGGGCTCCCCACCTACCCCACTGAGGCATTATACAATCCCAAGAGGATTCTGTGACAGAAAAAACAGTGTGCTATCTCCTCTTTCCAAAGTGCCCAAATGTCTCAAGATCTCTTTATTTGTCAGACAGTGTTACATTCTCACTGAAAGGGTAAGGATGAACTGATAATTACAGAAGCCAGACCAGAGTCCTATTTCCACAAAAGTGTCTGCCTTTGGCTCTTCATGATCTAAATAAACCAAAACCCCAATTCAAGTTAGAGTCCAATGGTTTCTAGACAGAGTCTAGTGGAGAGGTCCGAGTATAGTGATTTCTCAACCCCAAGTTTTCCAAAACTCATTCAGTGCTCTTTTCATGAAGTCTGCAAAATTTTCCCCTGCAAACAATCGGTTGAGGAAAAT
>JBCJKH010013440.1:0-25143 GCA_039877255.1 Loriculus beryllinus | reverse complement strand
CGTAGCCCCATCATAGAAGGCCACCAAATTGGTCAGGCAGGATTTCCCCTTCGTGAAGCCATGCTGGCTGTCACCAAGCACCTCGTTTTTCGTGTGCCTTAGCATGTCTTTCAAGAGAATCTGCTCCAAGATGTTGCCAGGCACAGAGGTGAGACTGACTGCTCTGTAGTTCCCCGGATCATCCATTTTTCCCTTCTTGAAAATGGGGGTTATATTTCCCTTTTTCCAGTCGTCGGGAATTTCACTTGACCGTCATGATTTTTCAAATATGACGGACAGCAGCATAGCAACTTCATTCACCAGCTCCTTCAGGACCCACGGATGGATTTCATCAGGTCCCATGGACTTGCGCACTTTCAGGTTCATGCTCTTGAACCAGATCCTCTCCTACAGTGGGCCTAAGGTCTTAATTCTCATAGTGACTGTGTGTGCCTTCCAAGACTTGAGCGGTGTGGTCAGAGCATTTGCCATTGAAGACTGAAGCAAAGAAGTCATTAAGAACCTCAACCTTCTCCAAATCCAGGGTAGCCAGTTCTTCTGATAGCTTCTGGAGACGGCCAACATTGTCCCTAGTCTATCTTTTATTTGCAATGGAACTATTGAATCCCTTCCTGTTACCCTTAACATTCCTAGCCAAATTTAATTCTAACAGGGTCTTAGCCTTCCTAACCTGGTTCCCAGCTGCCCAGACAACATCCCTATATTCTTCACAGGCTGTCTGTCCTTGCTTGCACCTCTTATAAGCCTCTTTTTTTCCCCTTGAAGTTTCTTCAGCAGCTCCTTATCCATCCAAGGAAGTCTCTTGTCCCTCCTGCTGCACTTCTTTCTAGTTGGGATGTAACACTCCTGAGCTTGCGGTAGGTGATCCCTGAATATCATCCAACAGCCTTGGGCCCCCCTGCCCTCTAGGGCTATATCCCGTGGGACCTCACTAAACAGGTTCCTGAAGAGGCCAAAGTCTGCTCTCTTGAAGTCCAAAGCAGTGAGTTTGCTGCACGCTCTTCTCGCTGTCCTGAGGATCTCAAATTCAACCATCTCATGATAACTGCATCCAAGGCTGCCCTGGAGTGTCACATTCCCAGCCAGCCCTTCCCTGTTGATGAGCATGAGGTCAAGCATGGCACCTCTCCTTGTTGGCTCCTCTATTACTTGCAGAAGGAAGTTGTCTTCCACACAATCGAGGAACCTCCTGGATTGCTTGTGCCGGGCCGTACCATCCCTCCAACAGATGTCAGGGTGGTTGAAGTCCCGCATGAGAACAAGGGCCTGAGAGTGTGAGGCTGTTCCTATCTGTCTGTACAGCGCTTCATTTGCAGAGTCCTCTTGATCAGGTGGTCTGTAAGAGATACCTACAGTAATGTGTCCCATCACTGTTCTCCCTTTAACCCTGACTCACAAACTCTGTTATCTGATCACCTGTCCCCAGATACAGTTCCATGCTCTCCAGCCTATAAAACATATAAACAGCTTCATCTGTTTTTCTAAAGAGGTCTGCCTGTGGCTGCCCTGAAAGCAGACACAGTGAATGCCACCAACAAAAGAGATTAAAGTATCCCACATGACAGCTTGAGAAGCAAGGCTTTGGAAAAATAATTTAAGGGTGACAAGATTATTGCACACGCCTGCTACAGCCTTATCGCTCTTTCAAAGGTTTTCTGTAGACAGTTTATGGCATAAAAAAATATAACTGCACACAGTTATAAATAACATGACACCTCTTCATGTGTAAACATTATAAATGCCTACAGTTCTATATATTATTGTAGTAATAAAAATGAAAACATACTCCTATTCACAAGTAATAAAATTGACCAAAGCTCATAGCGATACACAGTAGTACCTGGGTTCAAAGGTAGCTCTTTCCAGTAACATCAGGAAACTAAAAGCGCATGCAATAGGACAGAACAACTGACAACTGTCCATCTGATTTCTGTGACTGAATATTAGGTTTAATACCTGTGAGGAATACCAAAAGCACCATTACATGAAAATAAACATTGTTAACTACTCTAGCTCAGTACTGCACTTAAACCCAAACATAAACTGATTACTGTAGCAAGACTCAGAGAAGTTGTGGGGTCACAATTCTTGCAGATGCTCAAAACCCAACTGGACTAAGTCCTGCTGTGCTCCTGCTGACACTGCCTCAGGCACAGGGGTTGGACTAGACAACATCCAGAGGTGTCCCCCCCCAGTTATTCTGTGATCAGGGGTGAAAGGGACCTCTTGGGGGGAGGGCTGGTTTAGTTTGGGTGGTTTTTGTGGGTTTATTTTTTTCTTTGCTCAGAAGATATGAAGAAAACCACTATGGCTACTCTGCTCTATTATAAACATAATTATACATGTCATGTTTATGCACACAAATATGAAGTGGTTTGATTTTAATGTGGTTAGCATTATTTGGGGAGAGGTTTTTCATTGTTAAAACATCCCACACATTTTTATATCAGAACTGCCAAGCCTTCTATAACACCATAAAAGATACACCTACATATGAGCACCGACACTGAAAAGATCTGAAAAGGGAAGATTATTTTTTTTCCCCAGTTTATAAAACTCTTCATTATTTATTACTGATAAGGTGCAGTCAAATACAAGCTGGACAATATTCCAGAGAAAATCCTTCTTTGTTAACCTTTCAGGCAATTTCTACTTTTCATGAAGCTTGAAAGAGTGCCAATTAGATGGTTCTCTAATGCAATCAGTAAGTAAAGCAAGGAAAAACGTGATTATGTGTCTCTATAAACATTCTTAAATGTATTTGAAGGAGAGGAGTGTTAAACATATTTCACAATGGTGTACTTAAGAATATATTCATGAGGAAAAAAAAAAAACCAAACCCAGCAATACTCTGCTTTCTTTTCTCCTACAGGATCTTCAAAAGAAAGGTCCAGCTCAGCTCAATAACATGCTTAGAAAAAGCCTAGATGCAGAACTGCCTTTACCATGTCTATGTTACCAAACTCCCTCATATAGATGAATCTGTAGAACCACACCATAGTTTTAACCAAACACTTTATGAGACAAGATGACAAAGCTTGCTTCAGACATATACAACGTTAAGGTGTTAACAACACCCGAAGGGCACCATAGCACTTTCTCTCCTCTTTCTTGCAATTCTTGAGGTGTAAGATTCTGAAGCCAGAGGCAAAAGGGCATTTCTGACCTTGTGCCCTAACCTCTTCTCCTCTCAATCATGTATGTCAATCACGTAACACCAGTGCATCAACCACCTATACCCATGACATGTATTATTCAGAGGGTGCTGTCAACTCACGTACATGCCGATGTCAAGCCTGTAACTTCAGTGGTTGTTCTTGGTTCACACTAGCAACGTATTCTTACAGCAACACCCTAATATGGTAATATTCTATATTCTAAGTTTAATATTTTATGCCAGAACATTTAAATCTTAACAGAAATCTCAGAAAATACAGATTATTTTTTCCAAATGTGTTGCAAGATAGATTTTGTAACAATATTGTTTCTAGTGTTTCCTTGGTTGCCAGGGTCCATCATGTCCCCTTAGATCTGAAAGACCTGCTGAGCCAATAGAACCAAGGGCGACTCCTGAAAGGAGTGGTTGCCGCAAAACCTCTTCTCCTAGCACTCATATAACCCCTACTTTAGCAGGTAAGCTTGCAGGGAACCATGAGAAAGAAAAGAAACCTAATAAGAATTTGAAAACAAAAAACAAAAAGAAAAAAGTCAGGGGGAGGGACAGGAGCCTGCTTTTTGTGGCAGTAACCAGTCACTAGATTGGTGTCACTGTACTGTAGACAATTATCTTATAATCATGATGTCATCACCATTGTTGCCTAAGTCTCTTCAATAAAGCCTTCAAATCACATGGCTGCGAATATAAATACTAAAGGATTATAGAATTATGTATCTACCTCTCAAAATGAATTTTCCTGACAGCATTTTCTAACCACTTACTTAATCCTGGATATATGTTTTATTTTGCCATACTTTGTCCTCCAGCTTTTTATTTAAATATCCACAAGCAATAGCCAATTTCTACCACAGGTTAAATTCAGGCAAGAAAATCAGCGGGATATGTGTAATAGTGATGATTACTATGGGCTAAACTACAGTTGACCTATCAAGTTTCTAATAACAGATAATCCACGTCTGAGCTCAATAATACAGTAAGTGAAAGATGCCCCAAGCCTTAGAGTACAAAAGATGGCAGTGGTTACAGTGGTCCTCTCTAACCTTGGCAGTTCTAGCCAAGAAACAGCCTGAGAGAAAATACAACCTGAAATTCACAGTTTCTCCCTCGAGACGGATGGGGGAGGTCGTGTTGAATACAGAACTGTCACAGCTCATGTTCCCAGCCCCCTAATGCAACCAGATTTGCCTCCAGCAAGCCCCTACCACCAGCTGCCCTGCAGAGCTGGCTTCCCCAGTCATGCTGCTGCCCTAGAGAGAGCTGTCAGGGGAGTATAAGGTACCAACTGCAAGGTAGTGCTTCTGCTGCCACTCTGCCTGCCTCGCTTTCCAGAAGAGAAAAGGGGAAAATAATAATAAAAACCCTTCAATCTTTGGACATTAAGGCAATGCTAAGACAACCATTCTGCACACGTTTCACTTTTGTAAAACCACTGTTTGGTATATGGAAAATTCCAACCATGAACAATCTGGAACCAATTCCTCATTTTCAAAACTTGTAGGCAGCTCCCAACTGACTGAATCAACTCTATTACATTTGGCTGGTGCTGCTCCTGAACAGGTAACTTTTATTATTGGCAACATTCTTGTCACATCCATCCCCTAGTTAGCTTTGGGCTCCTCATTCCCCCCTGTGAATACTTACTAGCAGGTATATTTCTACAGTTGCTCTGGAGATGTTTCGCAGAAACATCCATGGCCATGATCTGCCAGCATTTTCTACGCTGCCCTGAGATAAGCCCAGCTCCTTTTTTAGTTGCAGTCTGTGCACATATCACTTTCAGCACTTTCTACTAAAAGCTATTCCTCTTTGACCTCAGAATGGCTGAGGTGGGAAGGGACCTCTGGAGATCACCTAGTCCAATCCCTTGCTCCAAGCAGGGTCAGTCGGAGCAGGGAGCTCAGGGCCATGTCCAATCAGGTTTTGAGTATCTCAAGGATGGAGACTCTAGAGCCCCTCTGGGCAACATCTTCCAGTTTTCCCACCCAAGTAACAGTGGAAACACAAAACTGTGCAGCAGTATCCAGAAGGCTGTCTGCTGCACTGATGGCAGAGTTATTAAACAGCAGTAGGTGGATATGTTATTCCAAGCCTTGATGGGCTCCAAATATTCTGCATGCACTGTGTTGCTTTTAATGTGCCACACATTTCATCCTGCAAATAGTTCAGCATATTTTAGCTTTGAGCCTCTGAAGTCTCACTGAAATAAAAGCTATATATAAAGTGTTTCCAGGAGCTAATTATCTTCCTGCTTATTTTTCTTGACAGTATAATTCCAAAATTATTTTACAAAAATCTTTACATACTACAGAAAAGCATAATACAGAAAAATGTTGAAGTATATCCAGACTTCTTACCCAAACCATATTTTTTGTTCTCCTTCTGAACATTAGCTATTAACAAGTTTCTATTTTCAGTTCTAAATTCGAAAGGTAGGAAAGAAGATATGTGTATATATATATATATATGTATACATATTTGTTTTAACCTTTGCTGCTGCTGCTGCTGCTGCTCATCATTAAGCTGAGGCGTATTGCTATTTGCCAGGAGGTAAAAGGAAAGATGAAATTAAGTGGGAGTTAAGTCACACAAATGGAAGAGATAACCAACTATGAAGTGCACTAGCCAAAAAAACAACTATATACATAGCACACTTTCCTCCTCCAAGACAATTTTTTTCACATGACCTTTCTCAATTTTATACTAGGTGCTACAGATCAATAACCACATTTAACATACTGCAAAATATGGAGGCTATGCAAGCAGCATAATGGCTAAAAATTGACTGTTGCAAGTACTGCATGGGAAGTTATAAAAATGCTATTCATTAAACAGATAAAGCATGGGTAAAAGCAAAAAACACTACAACTTTAAGCTAATGTATAATAATACAGGTATTAGGAAATGCCAAGCCCTTAAAAGTTCTTACCTTGTATTTGCCTAATTACATATTTTTAGAATTCTGTGCCGTAAGTCAAAATAGTATTGTCCAAAGCACCCAGAAAATATTGTAAATAATCTCTCTCTCAAAATTTCAGAACATCAGATTCAACTTGTAAAAGTTACATAAATTCAGGGGGAAAAAAAAAAAATCTCCAAGCTGAAAGATCATGTCATTTCCTGGCTGTAGGAAACCTGCCTCTGGAATGGCACAACTGAGCAAGCAACCTTCTCCTGGCTATTCTGTGCATGGGCACTAAACACTATACTTCCTTCATGCCCAACACGGCATAAAGTGTCTGGAAGCACACTGCTGGGCCTGTCAGGGTCAGTCTAGAGTCATAAATGTATGACTTTTTCTATCTTATCCTGTACCACCCAAAATGTGCCCTGTTGAAGGCAAAGGACGCAGAGAACAAAACTTCTGAAATGTAGTACCTCTGTAATCGGCCAGCCATAACATATGCAGAAAAAAATCTGAGGAAGACTAACAGCCATAGTTCTACCATCAATTCTCAATTTCTTGATTTCATGTCCTTGCTTTCTTTTCAAGTGAACAGTTTGGTATTCCTTCATTTTTGCTTATTTTTTCTTGCTATAGAAAAATATAGAGCTGCTCTTTCTTGATATGATGGGTAATCATGACAGCAGAAAAACCATGGACAATGAAAAACCCTGAGTCTATATAATTTTAGGTATGGACAGAATGCAATGTAAAGCCCACGCAGCCAAGTGTGTAGACCAAGTTACACACATTTCCTTGCCACTAAATCTACAAAATGACAAACTCTACCATAGACTGAAAGTGCGTGGAACTTAGCTGACAGAGCCTACACTTCAGATAACTGAATAGAGCAGTAAAGATTCAAATATACAAACAGCTATTTGCAGACTTGTCTGTAATCTTAGCCTCTAAGGCAGAGTGTGTTGGCTCCCCTCCTTTTTTCCCCTCAATTTTCTGCAGAAAAAGAAAACCTGTATCCAAGTCAGGGAAAAAAAAAAAAAAAAAAAGGCATTTCCTTTCACCAAAATATTTACATTCATTTGGATAATGTTTATTCACAGGTAATCAGCAATGTTTAATAGCAAAAATGCAGGCATTTACCACTTGGTTTTCTAGGCACTGAAATTTTCTAGCAAATGAAAGTCTTCATATGATTAAAGTCATGTAGGACCATTAACCTCAGTAACCATAGATGCAGAGCTTTGTTCTCCCAAGGCTTTTTCAAATACAGATTTTTTTCAGATAATCCTCAACATGTACATCATAGCTTAGCCACAAAGCACTAACATTCCACGGATGTTTTTTATCCCTTAGTCTTCCATATTAACAGATCTGAAGGATCAAATTCAGGAAGAAAGAGAGCATATCTGCATACAAATGAGCAGTATTCTAATCCAGTAGCTTCTTTCTCTGCCTGCTCTGGATAATTCAGATGCTATTTTTATTTCTGCAGCAGATTGTCTCTGTCTTTCAAGTAAGTAGATACACTGAAGGTCTGCTCAGGTACTTGCCTAACCAATTCTATCCACTGGACAATTGGTATTTTAGCTCAGCTGGAGACAGTATCTTTAAAAGCAAGAAATGAGGCTGGTAATGAAATAAAACAAAACCTGGATTGCAAATTTATGAATTGTAGATTATAAGAAAAAGCTAATAATCAGAAAATGAAATGTTTACTAACATGTTTTGCCTCAGCAGGTGCTAACCATAGCTAGTATTTCAAGATTTGTCTATAACAACACAACTGGAGGGGTGGGGAAGAGAGTATCTATATCACTATCTATCCTCAAGTACAAATGCCAAGTTCTGATCTTCCTGGTGCTGCAGAAATACCAACTACCATTTTTATATGTTGCATGGCTTTTAAAGTAAACTAAAGATGCGGCCACAGTTACATATGAATAATTCTGTATATACCAACATCAGCAGGTTCAATACTTGCACAAAATTCAGAATTCAGGGGTAAGCCTAGATATAAATTAAATTAAAAGCAGGTTACTAAAATGCTGAAGGTCTTGCTTTAAATCATCTGGGTGTCCCAAAGGATTTTAGTGCAAGACTCTCTCACATACTGTAAAAGCTCCCTGAAATCTCATGCATCATTCAAAAATCCTGCCTATTTATCTGCTTAAGGATTAATGGGCATGTCATCTTTCCTCACTCTTTCTAAATTAACAGGGACTGATGAGTTCTGCTTTGTAGCAGAAAATTCCATTAAGAATCATGCCGCAATGGGACAGCTACATCCTGGTATACCTGAAGGACCAGTGATGCAATATGGCCTTAGGAAAGATGATGGCTCCTTTCTTTCAAAACAAACACCACCCTCCATGAGGGAAAAAACATGCCACACAGAAAAGCTTCACTATTCAACCTGCAAGGCTTTCGTTTTGTTCTCTAGCTATAAACTAAGGGTAAACCAGAAAGCAAACACAGATTCTATGTGTTTTAATTAATCAGCCTGATTTGAGCTGGAACACAATACTATTATTCACAGTCACAACTTGCTGATCACTAAAGAGCATGGGGAAGACTAGTAGTTCATGCATTTTAACTATGTACAGCTTAAGGCTATACTGTTCCCAGTCTTCACAACAGTTTTGTAAATTCACCTGAATGAATTGCACATGTTCTGAACATTAATTCCATTGGAATGAGAGTTTACACTAGGAATATAAAGTTGAAAAATTAACTCCCTCCTAAGTTTAACATTTGTTCTGGTGAGTTCACATGATAACAATTTCCTGATTAAAAACTTCAGCAGTCTGCAGGGTCTCATGCTAAGTTCCAATCTCAAGAGCTCTCTTACATGTCTTAAGGTTTGGGATAAAGAGGGAATAGAGCTTTATTATTCCTGCCACTACTTATGATATTCCTCTGCAGCTTCAGCTAAAATGAGGATCCAACAGTGCTAGATTTTGTGCAAATATGCTATAATAAAGAGTCCTAGAAGTTTTAAATCTTCATATGAACAAAAAGGTGCTAAAAGAGAATTAGTATTGCTCCCATTTTACAAAGGGAAAACCAAAACAGAAAAAGATTAAATGACTGGCCAAAACAGCCTTTTAAAAAAGACTGAACAGTTGGTGCTGGCATTGAATCACCAGCTACTGTTCACTGCAAGACTGTCCTCCTCTGTGAGCTTTCATAGAGGAACACCAAAGGCACTGAGAGCTCATAGTCACCAACTACACAGGGAGAAGCTTTCTTGGCCATAAAGGAACAAGGTTTCAGAGTGACTGAAAGAACCCAAACCTCTTATTCATATATATTCCTATCTGCAAATTAAAATAGCAGGAACAATTCACTGCAAGGAAATGACTGAGAAAATGTCTCAACTAATCACAAAAAGAAAATAAAAATTGAGACTGGAGAAAGCAAAGCCTCTCCATTTCCTACAAGCCAAACTTGCCCAGCTGAACTGACACCACAGATGCAACTCAGATGACAGCATCTAAATAATAGGAGTTTACTCTGTATTACTTTATATTTACTACAGCCATTAAATAATCAGTATCTAATGGGGGTTTTTTTCAGTTTTAGAACTCCCCAGGTGCATCTCAGAAATTCTGCCACTGGCCCTAAGGCGGCCCTAATGGATGAGAGCCTGATCTGTCATATGCTTACATGGGCTTACGTTAACAATTTTATTATCTCCCTTGGCAATTTAGTTTACTGGCTAACTGTTCTTGCATTCTTAACCCACACACCCTTGAAGTTCAGTTTTCCAGGCTGCAGCAACATAAGTTCATTTTTTTTTTTACTTTGAACAGCCAGAGCAAGCAAGACCCCAGCTTCTATAAAACTGCTTTCCATACACAGCTTTCTTTCAGTTCCTTTCCTACTTCCCTCTAAAACATACAGTGATTTTTGTGTTTCTCCTTTCCTCCTCAAATAGCATTCAGAACTAACACAGGCTATGTTAAAACTCAACCACTGCCACATAAATCCGTATGATGAGCTTAGCATATTACAGTGTGCAGAACTTAAATGCTGACAAACTGCTAAGCACAACCCAAAGAAAGAAACAAAGAATAGCTCATATACACAATAATTCTAACAAGTAGAATTGACAGCAACCTCAGAAAGGGAAGAAGTGGCACTAAATCCTCTAGAAAACTATTTTTTTGTGGGCTCAACCAGCTCAGATGACCCTCCCTGGAGCTGCTAAGCACTAGATCTGATGCAGAGGAACTGATGAGATCACAACTGCTTTCTTGCCCCTTAAAATCGTCTTAGCTTTAGTGTCCAAGATCAGCATTAGTAAATAACTTCAGTCACTATGAGGAAGCTCAATGAGATAACACAAATTATCTAATACTTGCTGCAGGCTAAGAACATGCACACAGAAAATGACCGTAAATAGGAGAGCTGCATAACTCTTCATCTCCCCTAATGTACTTGTGTTGGAGCCTCTGCAAAGGCTTGCCACATTGCAGCACCTAGGGAATACAGCCCCAGCCCACTAATGGGCTCCAGGAAAGAGATCATATCTTCATAATGACCTCATATCTTCAAAATGAGGTCAACTGTGGGAATAAAGCCTATTATTGTCTGTTAGCAGTGCAATTCTAACCCTTTAACACCTACTCAGGCTCATTCTTCATCATTAGCATGTACTGATACTTTTTTAAATTTCAGTTTCTCTAAATATAACACAGAGTAGAAAACAATCATGTTCTTATTTTTCAGCACCTTTCAGTTTGGTATGTGAAATGGTTATGGCTCTTTATAGCTGCAAATCACCTGAAATATTTCTGTGCTCAAGTGCTACAACTCTACTGGCAGCTTTTAAACATTGTTAACAAACCCCTTTAATACATGCCTATCAGGGATTCAAATATTAATTTTTAAACAGCTTGTCAGGAATTCTACAATATAATAGACAACAAGCAATGACTTTAGCACTTAACATGGGCTGGTACTTCTCCTGTCTAGACTTTCTGACATCTTTTTACTTTTGAGCACCAACTGTTATCACAAGCTTTAACACCAAGCTGTCTTTGGAGGCTCCAAGGTAAATGCAAACAGACCAGGTATTCTGTAGTATGAAAGAGAGGAAACCGTACTATATGTGCAATTGTGCAATTCAAGACTTGTACTATATTGTGCAATTCAAGACTTGTTCTTGATGCCTGTGCATAAAGTAGAGAACTGATGTCACACAGCTGAATGTAATTCAGGGATTTTGTGGCATTTGTGCACTCAGTATTTCATCTGTCAGAGTGTTCTTTCACAACTTTTTAAATATATTGTACCCACTCATTTCAACACCAGAACAGGTGCAACATACCAGGCAACAGCCCAGTACAATCCCATTTTAGATAAAATGAAAGCATTTCATGAGTGAGAAGAAAGCTTACCAGCAGAGACCTTCAATACACCATCCAATTTGGGTATTGGACTTCCCTCTCAGTTAGAACAAAAGGCAATGAAGATACAGAAAAAAAAAAAGAGAGGCTAATTCCAGAGCTGTTTCTTCACTAGTAATAAAATTAGTGAGAATTGCCATCTGTCATTAATATGCTGTATGAAATAAAAGATCATATAATAATATAGCTACATTTCCTTTACTACTAGCTCATTTTCAGAAGAAAATACATAAAAGACAATGACTGCTAGGCATAATAACTTTTAAGGATACCTATCTTTTCACAAATACATTATTTATTCCAAAGCTAAAACCATGACTCATTCTACTGTAACCAGAAGAGAATTTTCATTGTTTTCAGTGGGCTCAAGATTTGACTCAAAAATTTGAGGTTCATATCTCCCTCAAAGCTCCTGGAGAGCTGAAAAATTTCATGTGCTTCTGAAGCCAATTCCTGTGATTTGCTTGGGCAATGTATGGCAAGAAAGGTAGAAAAAAAATACAATCCTTTCTCTTCTCTGTGGAAACTGTCAATATACAGACTGTCCAGAAGTGGCCAGTTTAGTATGGCCCAAAAGAAGACATGTGGACAGGTAACCTGACTTACAGAGGTATTAAGCAGCCTTCAATCCAAACGGCTTCACTGATATTCCTCCAGCTTTTCTGGGAGCAAAATTTGTCTCCCTTTCTCTGAGTCTGTGGGCCTGGGACTATGGGAGCTGGAATGGCTATGGAACTACACTCTCAGCGCAGCACTCAACTCAACTGCAACTCTTCTGCCTGAACATGAACAGCTGATGACAGGCTCTGAAGCAAGTCTCATCTCAATACTAGAGTAGGATATTAAAAAGAACCACAACCAACCCATAAGAAACAGAAATTGCATAGAAATGCTGTCAAGTTAACACTCCAAAATTAATAACTTATTTTACTCTATTAAAATGCATAGTAGTAACTGTTCCCCTACAGGCAGAATACAAATCAAGTTTAAGTACGATGAGCAAAAACTGAATAATTTTCACTGAGCTCCTCACAAATTACTTCATTGCTCAGATTTAATTATATATTTTCTTCCTTTACAATGTGCCATAAAACCTAAAAATATCATAGGTAACAATCTCCATATCTGTAATGAGCTCTAGAAAATAGGCAATGTAAAAAAAACCCAACCAACCAACCATTTCACCCAAGTGTGTGCTTCCAAGAACAACCATAATGCAGACAAGTTTTTTCTTTTTCATAATCCAACCTGAGTGCACTCATTTTCTAGGAATTTAGAACAACCTCAGTGATTTTCACACTCCATGTTTAAAAGGTATAACTCAGCTGCATTGCTCTTGTACTTTCATCTCTCCACAGTCCATATACAAGCTGAAAAATGAAAGCATGTGTTGAAAAGTTTTCTCATGTAAAGGACTGATTTGGGGCACTTTTGGTAGCAATTCAGTAATCGCATGAAACACTACTTCAGTCTCCCCAAAGGAAGAGACTAAAATTTTTTTTGTGATTTTGTGAAATTTCTATGGTCTTTCATTAGAGCAGTGACAGACACTTAAAAAGACTTCTGACAGTAATGAGAAAGACAATACTGGGAGAGGAGCATGCTGTTATCTTTGTGCACAGCTATGACCAGACTGCCTCCAGATCCCATTAACTCCTACCAATTAATCTGTCCCAAGCAGTACTCTGCATTTCTTTTGACAGCTACATGTGAGAAGTTTAGTATTTCCATAGCACTTAGAAGCATTTACAGATTATCAATAATGTTGTCACTGGATATTTACTTAGAGGTAAGAAAAATACTGCAAGGGCTTATAATTTTCATTTTCTCAACGAAACAGATACTAGCAACATCTGGGACAAAAGGAATGTACTTTTTCAACTGCAAGAGAAGATTTTTATCTGATGCAGGTCGTGTGACAGACTTTCAAGCTACTGAATTCTGCACTGAGCTTGGTATTACTGTTTGTGACCTACTGATGGCCAGACTAGATGATGCACTGCTTCCCTATTTCCTTGGGCTCTTACAGATTTGAATAGTTTCATTCTTCTAAGTCACAATGCAGACACTGACCTGAGGATTTAAAGAACTTATCACTGTTTGCACTGACATACAAATAGCTGGAAATAAATACTAGTACCAATTTTGTTTTGATGTAAATGAAATAATCTGTAAAGTATATCTACATTCTTTTGTAGCTTTCAAACATTCATTTTTATTTTAAAATAAGAATGTTGGATGTTTGCAAAACATCAGAATTGCTGATTAGTTTATTTCCCACTGGACTTCTAGAAGAAAATGTTCAAATCCAAGCTCTACAAATAGTGAGAGAATTGGACAGCACTGGCCATCACAGATCTTCCAAGAAAATTAAAATCACCTGATGTTAAAACAAGCCTATTAACCACAAAACAGCTCAGTCTTCTAACTAGAAGTTATTGCAGCTTCAAGTCTTCAAACAAAAATAAAAAAACCCAAAACTGTCAAAACAGCTGAGCAGAGGCTTCCAAAGCCATGGAAAAAGTGACTACCAAAAGACAACAGAGATGAAAAACGAGTTAAGTTTTCTCCAGTGAACTAAAGAAAGTAAAGCATTATAAATAGGTCATAACAAAAATAGATTCTGCCTATAAAAAGAAACACCCACTCCTAGCCATAAGTAGATCTATTTACACTAACAGAAATTCCTGGAAGACATCTGCTGAAAAGACAGGCCATTCCCTGCTCTAATGAAAACACTACTTCTCAACAATATCAAATGGGAGGAGGGACAAAGAGAAAGGGGCTCTTGCTGGATATTTTATTTCTCGTTATTATTACACTGAGAGGTTCAGCTTTCATCTCCTCCCTCTGCTCTGTTCTTCTATCTCATTTCTTTCACCACACTCCAACACTGTTGCAATTGCAGGGCAGCCAGAGACATCATCCTGTATGTTCCTGCATCAAGTCACTGCATTTAAAACTAAATGGTACTTGCTACCAGACTTCCTAAGTGAAGTTCCTGCTGTTAATAGCTTTGGTTAATGGACATTACTATTACCACCATTTTTTTTATCCAAGTCAACATCTGTTAGATTCCCCAGAAATGTTTCTTTTTTCCACCAACTGAAGCAATCCAATCCCAACTGACTAGTTTCACTTGAAATTAACTATTTGAATTTTTTCCATTTAATAATCAGTACAGAATTCACAATTGGATGGTTCCACTTTTATAAACTGTACACAGCAACTTTTCCCATAAACGCTGAAATCCAAATAGGCTGTTAAATATTAAGCAATTTCTTGCTTAATCCAATGGAAAGCTGAATTCCTGTCCCTTGATTTATTCAACTATTAAGAATTTCAGTTTCTATGGTATTTTCTTTCTTTCAAAGAGACCTACAAACATGTAGGTCTACAAACAAGTCTGGTTTCTGGGATAGAAAAAGCAATCTCATTTTCATAAGCTTTTTTTTTTTATTGAAGTATTATTTCAAGTTCTTCCATAGAAATAAAATTTATCTTGCAGTATGCAGCCAAACAGTCAGCTGAACTGCAGATGGATTTGCATCCATCAGCTGCAGTGATATGGGGAGGTAATACAAGAAACAAAATCCACTATCTTGAAAAACAGTAACTTCTGCATCAAAGCAAAGATGCAAGTTTAAATTTTATTAAGCTTCTCAGTCACAGAAGACTCAAGCATTATGCAAATCTCATACAGAGATACAGAGAATGAGACACAATGTATTTGATTACTGCTGCATCACATATCAGGAAGCTAAGGCAGCATTTGATATTAGGTATGCTTTTTTGGGAGTTATTTTTAAAGTAATAAGAAGATACCTGTTGTATTTCAGAAAAAGGTAAAGAAATATTAAAATTTAGATTTAGACATTGGGAAGCAACTTGAAGGTTTGAACACTCTTAGAAAAGGGAAAAAATACTACACTTTGCACTTACATAGCATTTCTTACATTCAAAACATTGTGAAAACATGAACTCAAACAAAACAACAAAAAACCCACAAAAAAAACCAAAACCAAAACCACATACTACTCTGTGCTATTACAAAAACTGTGATTTAGCTCAAGCTACATCGATAATTACAAATGCAAGTCACAGAATGAAGTTCAAATTAGACACGAAATTTCCTTCAACTGAAAGTTACTTCTCTCCCTTTCAAGCCGAACCTCATAGAAAATATGGTAAGGGCAGCCAATTAGCTTGTATCTGTCTTGGATCACGCTGCCTATTCTGTCTCTTTGAAAGTAGGCTTCTCCTCTACAGTCCTCTCCAAAGTGCTTTACCTTGTCTAACTTTGCAAGCCTGCAACGATTCTGTCTCTCAGTAAATCTTCAATCAATGTTTTTCTTTCATATCCCTTATCAAAAGTAAATACCATTCACCCCAGCCTACAGGTCAGGCTGAAGGACTGATTTTAAAATAGTATTTCTCCCTAAAGTAAGTAATCTTAAAACGCCAGTGCTTTACATTTTAGTATCAATGCCATCATCATTTTATATACAGCACTGATGCCAGCTCTGTCAAATAATCCAAGTTGAGTAACAATTAATCTCTTACTAATTTTGCCCTTCTATTTTAGAAAATAATTTTTTGGATAGAAGTCTGTAAATCTCACCCAAGAATACATTAGTGAGTCATAAACACCAAATACCTACCCAATGCTGTAACAACATCCCACCAACGTTGTTTCTCAATATTATAATCTATAACAACACAGGCTTAATCAGAATTTATAAAGAAAATTTAAGTAACAGTTAAGGCTGCAAGACTGCCATTTCAGTAAACGTTTGTATTCCCTTGCTAAACTTCTCTTTTTCCACTTCCTACTACACCAACTCATTTATAGGGTTTAGCCCTTCAACTCCTATTGTGTATTAGCTTTTTTCTATCCTTTCTAAATCTTTGTCTCACGAGAATTTTTTTCTTTGTACATCTGATCTAGTTTGTAGGTGCCCGCGTCCTTCACTTACTCTGCATTTTAGTATATTCTTAAGGGAACATGCATCATTTCTATATATTTATTTTACTCCAACAATACAAATATTAGACATTCAGTATCTTCCTCATTAAAGCTTTAAAAAAATATCCACCATTTTCAAGGTGGACAAATGTGACTGAATTAAGTGATCTGCTAGCTGAAATCAAAGGAAAGTAGCCTTATGATGAAATACAGTTCTTAGGCCACAGTATGAACCTGGTAAAAGTCGGGAAGGTAGACGACTCTAATAAGAGTCTACCCCTCAATGCCTGAGAGGTTTCTGTGGAGTAATCCTAGCAAAATAATACATATCTGTTACATGGTCAAGAGAGATGAATTAAGTATATTGCATACATGAACAAATTTTTAAATGCTCACATTTTAAATCAAATAAAGATTACTGTATTTCTCATGACAAAAAATATAATGTATAGATGACCGATTACATGAAAACTTCAAATACATAAAGACTACGAATGCCAGAAAGAAGAATGTCCCAGCATTTCAAACACACTTCTTTCCATTAATGCGGCAGGTGAACAGCTACTCCGAACTGCCAGCCCTCTAACAAAAAAACACCGACCTTCTATTCAGCAGGTAAATAACTTCTGTCTAGCTTCAAGGCTCGGTGCAATTTAAGAACATTTCTCCTCAGGACGGGCTTCCTGACCACAGGCACTCACCTCTTCACCACAAAATCCAGCCAGAATTCAGGTCCCAGGGAAGGCTTATTCTGAAGGAACAAGCAGGACTCACAGCCTGCACCCTGCTCGCTTTGTGCTCTTCTTCCCTAAGCCCCTGACATGGAAAAGTAGCTTCTGCTCCTTCAACAGCTCCCCTGTGGACCCCTCAGAACATGAGCAAAGGCAGAACTGTGACAGCAGCTCCCCTACCTGCTCACCCCTTGTGTGAAGCCCCTGCGCAGCAAGCGGCCCAGGGAGCCCTCAGGAGCAGGGCCATGGCTGCAAAGGTGGCTGGTGCCCCAGGGAGGACATGATGCACGAAGGCTGCACACCTCCGGGAGGGAAACACAGCCTGCAGAAATGAAAGATTCTGGGCCAGCCTCTTGCAAGGCGTGTGAAGATGGGTCACAGCCAGGGAAGCTCTCTGTGGAAATCTTGTCAAACCAAGCTCCCTTTCCATCCATCAGCAAACAGATCTCACTTGCAGGTCCCATCTCTACCTACACAACTCCAGGTCTGCCAAAGTGATTTTGACAGGCTGCCTGAGACAGCTTTTAAAGCTGTTCAACTTCTTTCATCTGCGTGCGTGCACGTCAAATGCAGCCATCCTTCACATGGAAAAAAAAATAAATACGTACCCTCATTCATCACCAATGTTTTGACAAATTCTACATGGAACAAAGAAGCAGGAATTGTACTGGGACTCCATGTCAGGGCCTCCATCCATCACCCCTTAAAATGTCCCCTGCTAGACCCTCTTTCAAGGGAACTCAACAGCCTTAACAAGTGGTAATTGTCATTATTATGTAAGCCGCCATTTGCAACTGCAAGGGCAGGGGAAGAGAGAGAAAACAGAAACCAGCATTATGCCAGCCTATGGAGTTCTCATTTCTATTATGTGTAGCTCTTGTTCCTCTAGTCTCAAAATGCATATAAGGCAACTTGAAAAGACATTAAGGACAGGAAAAAAAAGATAATTCAAATGTATGGATAGATTAGATCCTATATAAGCAACTGACTAGCACTATTTAAATCAGGAAAGTAAATTACTATAAAAGGGTAGCATATAGATCCATTGAATCAGGAGTGGCATCGAGTACATAGGTAACAAATGCTACTGCTTCTTCCAGTGTAGGGGAAAAAAAAAAAGTCACTGAATTAAACTAGGAGGATGGATTCTAAAATAACAAAAGAACGTACCTTTTCCATATAACTCACAGGTAAATTGTACAATTCACTATAAAGGATTGGTCAAAATCTTACATAGATGCAAAAAGCAGTTAGGCAAACTTACAGAAGGTTGTACAGACAGTAGTGGAACTAAAGATATATTTTTTCATTGTTATAATTATTATTATCTGTACCATTTAAACAAATGGGCCAAGTGGAAAAAAATACCATCAGTAAGGATCCCATGAAGTGGCAGCTACACAAACCAGAACCAACCACAGGTTGCCAGAAGGTAAAATAAAAGAGCAGCAGCATGTTCAAGCTGTGTTTGTTTTGAAGTTTAGAGCTGGAAACATAGGTGGACTCTACCAAAAATGCCAAGTCACAAGTTAGACTTTTCTCCCACCCTCAATAATTTAACCTGTTTGGGGACAATGGTTTGGCACACAGGTAGGATTAGGGTTCAGATTACAAACAAATATTTCACTTAAATGCTCTTATAACAAGTACAATCCATTTGTAGAGAAATACACTATTAAAAGGGGATGGTTTAGATAAGCCCTTGTAGGTGGTCTCCATTTGCTATAGCCTCCTGCTGGCTATAATGGGCTTTTCTTGGGAAAGATGAGAAGAAATCACTGAAGCCAGTAAAACCCACAACCTCAAAAGAATGCATATGTTTTTACAAATTCTAGACCTCACCCTGCAAAACATTTTAGTACTTGGGTTTTCTGTGCTTAACAGATAAAGGCCCTGATACTGTAATTCCAGCCAAAGAAATCAAACCTGTGTTTTGGAAGAGCAGCCTTCCTTGCCGCTGGGTCATTCATAAGCAGGTTGAAATAGCCAGGCAAAACCAACCTGAAGCCTGCAGGCCTCATGCCAGCAAGGCACTGCCTGTTCTGGATCAGATTCAGGCTCACAATACCATCCCTGTATAACAACTCATGGTTTTGTGTAACATTTCAGCATGCACTTCTCTTCTTGCCCTTTTCTGGCTGGCTTTACTGCTGGACTTGTTTATTTCAACTGAGCTATTTTTATCTATTTTTGGGTCCCCTCTCTTTGCTCTTTTATCTGCTACCCATGTTTTTCCCATTCCTTTGAGTAGCTGGGAGCTAATTCCTTTGTGGGTGGTTTGCAAGAGGTCTGTTGGGATTGCCCTTGTGTCTGATTATTTATTTATTTATTCATGATCTTGCTTGGCTACGTATTTTATTTGGTGATTGTACGTAGAGACTTAGTTTTAGTGTTTCATACTGGTTTAATTCACGCCATAGATGCTTCACAATAGGCAACTTAATAAATGAGCTAAAACAAATAAGGATGACATTCAAATGGTTTCATACCACACATGGGCAAGAACAGAGTTGCTGATATAAAGCATTTCAGTGATAAAAGAATTAACAGGCCAGAGAAGAGGTAAACATCTAAGGGGCCATTACGTAATGCCTTTCATCTGAAAGCAGCCTGGAGCATTTTATTATGTAACTTTATTTATAAAAGGAAGATAATAAAATAGATAAATATTCTAGAAGATCCAGCATGCTATTTGTCCTGCAGTTTGTCATATACTTGTAAGTTTTTACAGCTTTTTGATGTCAAATGGTTTGGCATCCTTGTAACTGTGATCCTGCCTCTGTCTTTTCTGCTCTGTAGCATGACTAAGCCTCCTGCTGCTGGGATCCTTCCCTGATGAAAACCCTGCAAAATGGGGAAAATGGGTGAAGGAGCTTATGTTGCAACTCAGCTTCAGGAATAGCCCTTTTCCAGTGACAGATCAGCTCCAGCTACCTGCACACTATAAACATGCAGTGTCTCTTGCAGCTGTGTAAGGCAAAACAATTTATCAGTGCTGGTGGTAACAAAACAAAGCAGAAGGGCAGCCAAATCTTCTTTAGCACAATCATGATAAAGCAGCTGGGATCCTCATTTGTACCTCCTGCAGAAAAACATGGTAATGAGCATATTCTACAGCTGCTGCTCTGGTAACTTCCACTTGAGGGCCAAATACAACCCACTGGTACAAGTTACCTGTTTATTGCATCTGGACTGTACATGACTGTAGTGCCCCACACAAAATCCAGTCATGTGGCAGAGGAGGAGCCAAAGCACACAATTTTCTCTTAACATTTGAATAAGGTATCAGTTTACCTGGGTACAAAGATTGGTCATCACCAGTCTAGATACACTGCACTCCTCATCACTACCTGTGAGAGATGTGGTACAAAATGCCAGGCTGATCCCCTGGAATGACACCCACTGCTTCCAGTGACATTGACAAGAAGTGACAGGAAATTTCAAAACAGCATTCAGAGTTATTAGCTTGCTAATAACCACCTAAAAATGAATACAAATCAGTGAGCAGCCTTCTGTCAAACAATTACATGATTGTCATGATTAGAGTTGCTCCAAAAAAATTCAGCTGATCAAAAACCCTCATAAACAAGTCTCTTATTTTCAACTTAGACTAATATTGCCTCACAAAATGGAAAACCTGTGTCTTCAGTTTCATTTGAATGATCTTTGAGGTTTCCCCTCCCTACACACATATCCCAAATGGTGAATGAAGAAAGCAGCAGAGTACTTTCTTAAAACAGAATTACAGTTAGCAAAATGGCTTTTGAAAATTGTATTTTAAATGAAAAAGTTCAAATACTTTCAATTTAGAGAAAGAAAAAAAAAAGGCAAAGCAAACAAATAGAGAGTAGTCATTATCACCAGACTAGATTAACATTTTACATAATCTAACATGCTCTACTAAAACCAGTGCCATCCACACAAATAGTTTCAAAAATAACAGCCTGTCTTTTGCTACAATGAAAATTAGGAAGGAAAAAATCAATTTCACAATGGTAGCTAAATCTATACTGAGAGAAGGTACCTCTCAGTACCACAGTACAATATGATGGAATTGTTGATAAAGAACACTCAAAAAAATTTAGAAGATTATTTTTCATCATCACATTGAACAGTGAACCTAGAAAAGCACCCTCTGCAACCACCTAGAAGTATAAAGGGCATTTAAAAAGACATTTTAACCCCTTTCAAAGCCTCCTTTACAGTCTATGCACCTTGCACAGGGCATTTTAAGGGCCTCCGCCTCTTTCTGGCAATATTTAAGGGCTTTAAAATGCAGCCTTCAGGGTGATTTGTTTAACAGTGGCAACTCTTTACCCAATAGATTTGTTCACCATACGTAATCAAACTTCACTGCTGGCATTCAAGATGAAAAGTTAGCACTGCAGAGTTAGCATAGCAAATAGAAACGGTAACATGTCTTTCTTGCTTTCACAACCAGAGGAATATCTTTATTCATAAATACAACAGTTCATTCCATTATACCCACTTAAACCTAGTGGAGTTATTATGTTGGACAGATGATATAGGAGGGCTAACCTACAAAACCCTGATTACTGGCAAGGATTAAAGGCTCAACTTGCCTTTTCGGACTGCAGTGGTGCTTGCAGTATTGGTGAGGCTACAGTAAGTTTGCTGATGAACTGTCTGCATTTCTCAAGTGATTCTGGAGTTAATTGACAATAAGAAACTTCACTCCATGTATTATCTGACTTTCTTCTAGCTTTCACGCCTACCCAAGGGAGTCACACAACCATGTTTCAGATTCAATTAAATGACTGTGATTCTCAGTCTTAATAATCACTGCAGCATATAAGTACATCACGGAAGTTTTTTAGAACACTTTAAAAGTCAAGCTCGACAGGACAAGTCAGATCTAACATCTCTAATGTTATCACCAGCAACGCTGAACTCAATTATTAAAACCTCCCATTAACAGGAATAATATTATATATCCTCTGAGCACAATCTACACCATTACAATTGTTCTGAAACTGCAAAGAGGTGATTTCTTAGCTGATGAAATGGCTGAGCCACAATGAGCTGGGTGTAAAACACAACTAAAAATCTCCTAAACTGCTATACACCTGAAGAAGAAGAAATCCCTCAAGATTAGCTAGATATATATCAAAAAAAGACTGCATTGTTGCCCACATGCTGTGGGGCCAAATATTACTCATGATCAAACTCTGAAGATAAGTCATGAATATTTATTTTTAAAATGGCTTGTGAAATCAGATCCCCAAAAGAAAATCAAGATCAGACTGACAAAAGCAAATGCTTTAAGACCAAGAAATGCTGGCTACCTGTGGAGAATTATCATACCTGAGTATTTAATGAAAATTAATTAATTCATCTTCACAGTTCCAAATATAGGAAAATGATTGCTACTGTTACTCAAAAAATGAAAATACATCTGGTTATGGTGAAAAGCTCAGTAAAAAAAAACCTCAAAGCAACACAATCTTCCACAGCACATTCCACTGCCAGTCGTAGGACTTTACTTTTCTTCATGCCCTTCACTGCATACTTAATGATTTCCAAAACAAGTAATATAGAGCTTGTTCAGGCAACCTTTCCTCATCCACAGGCATTGCACAGGCATCAAAGGGATGAAAATTCCAGGGAGTCAAAAAAACCGAAAGTACATATTCAGATAATTGAAAACTGAATCATAATATGTATGCACCAACACATTCAAATAAATGAACTGACATGGTAAATCAAGTGCAGGTAACACTGACATTTCACAACTTCTGATAGCTTAATCTTTTTTCTGATAGACAATGGCTGCCTGTCAAATCATTCAAGCTTTACAAAAGAAATAGGAAAACCTGCATGTTGCTCCCGACACCCACCATCAATTCACAAAACCTTAAGCAGGACTGATATCTACTATCTACATTTAACTAACAGCTATTAAAGTTGTCATATCTGGTTTGGATCACTTGCTACAGAGGACGAAGATCTTTGACCACATCTGATAGCTGTTTATGAATCAAGGGGAATTCAGGACCTCAGAACCATAAGTCCAACCCCAGGGCCTGTCATAAAACCTCATTAGAAAAGCAGCAGACAGTCTTGTCCCCTCTCTGCCTCCAGTTCCCCTTCAGGTACTCCTGTTGTCTTGCATTCAAACAGTCAAAACTTTCACCCAACCATTCAGGCTGCCCTGCTCCCCAGAGCCCACTCATTCCCACTTCAACCTAAAATCTGAGCTCTTCCCCTGGTCTTATGGATGCTGCTACCACTCAGCATCCACAGCATCTATGTACTAGATCCCTACATCAAATTAGTAAACCCCTCTGCTTGAATAAATGCCAGTAAAAATAATAATGGATGTTTCTCATGTAAAACTATTAATTTTTCAACAGTAAAATAACAGTATTGGAAAGCTTATCATTTTTAGAGAGCGAGTAGAAATAAGGCTAACAATTCAAGTGCTACCACTTTCCAATAGTAATTCAAAAATGAAATGTTAATTGCAAGGCATTTCTAATACTACTACTAATATTAGAAAAGAAAAACAACCTAAGAAACAGGAGTGCCTTCAGTACTAAAAAGCTTTCAAATTTCTGTTCTGAAGACTATAAGCAAGGCCAGAAGAAACTTAAAAGTAACAGCTGCCCAAAAACATCAAGTTTAAAATCTTCTAAATCTATATCTTATTATTTTCACAGAGGAAACACTTGTTTAAAGCTCTGTGTATTTCAGTACAGAACTCATGCTCAGAAACTACCTTGAAAAAATACCTCAAGCAAAATAATAAAATGCCTAGTGCACAGCAAGACTTTTTATCTTGGACACACATACCAAAACAGGTGTATCTAATCTAGTTTCAGCTGTTATTACCACTGAGTATTCATGGCCCTAAAAGTGGGGAACTTGTAGGAAAGAAACACTGAAAGCACATGAACAGCCATAGTAGAAGCCGACATTATTTCATTCAGAAACCACAGCTGAACAGGCAAAATATAAGGACAGAAAGCTTACTCTTCGGTTAGTATGTGATTCATGCCTAGTCATAACAGATTTGAAGACTTGTTAGTTAGAAAATAAGACTATTCGAAAAAGGTTACTATAAAAAAAAAATGCTATGCTTTCCTTTAAAATAGTTTCATATGTTATGTTATGGTGTGTCTCATCTATTTGCACATTTATCAAGCTCCATATGAATTTCAGCTCAATATAGAAAATTTGGGTTATATTTTGTGAAGTCTGCTGAAAGTAAAGCATAAAACATTAGGAGACTGTACCAGGTCCCCAGGTCAAATGGTTAAATTCTTCATTAGCTTACTTTTCTGTGGAACAAAACTTTTCTACAGCTATTATTTTTTCAACTGCTTTACTTACAATAATTTATTTTAGCTGACAATATATGCTACAAATCTTTTAAGACTTACATATATATCAACCACAGAAGCACAGAACAATTTGGATTAGAATCATAAAACACTTAGGGTTGGAAAGGACCTTAAGATCATCTAGTTCCAGCCCCCCTGCCATGGGCAGGGACACCTCACACTAAACCAATTGGATTGGAAAACACCTTTAAAGATCACCTAGTCCAACCCCACCTGCAATTAACAGGGACATCTTCAATTAAACTAGGTTGCTCAGAGCCCAGTATAAACTTGAACACTTCCAGTGATGGGACACCTATCACCTCTCTGTGCAACTTGTGCCAGCCTCTCACCACCCTCATTGTAAAAATTTCTTCCTTATATCTAGGCTAAGTCTACCCTCTTTTAGTTGAAAAAGTCTACCCCTTGCCCTATCACAACAGGCCCCGTTAAAAAGTTTTTCCCCATTTTTCTTGTAAGACCCCTTTAAGTATTGAAAGGACTCAATAAGATCTCCCTGGAGTCTTCTCTTTTCCAGCCTGAAAAACGGTAGCTCTCTCAGCCATTCTTTGTAGAGAGGTTCTCCATCCCCCTGATTATTTTTGTGGCCTT
>JBCJKH010013439.1:0-37891 GCA_039877255.1 Loriculus beryllinus | reverse complement strand
TGAGGTCTCTCAAGAGCACAGCAGAGGGACAGGATCACATCCTTCGACCTGCTGGTCACTTCATAAGCATGTCGAGGTCCCTCTGGATGGCATTCCTTCCCTCCAGCGTATCCACCGAAACACACAGCTTGATGTCATCGACAAACTTGCTGAGGTGCACTCAATCCCACTGTCCATGGGAGCGACACAGATGTTGAACATGACAGGTCCGAACACCAATTCCTGAGGGACACCACTCGTCACTGGTCTCCAACTGGACATTGAGCTGTTGACCACAACTCTTTGCGTGCAGCCATCCAGCCAGTTCTTTATCCACTGAGTGGTCCATCCATCAAATTGATGTCTCTTCAATTTAGAGACAAGGATGTCGTGTGGGACAGTGTTGAACGCTTTGCACAAGTCCAGGTGCCTGACTTAGCACAATCTGTTACTGGTTAAAAACCAGACAAGTGGTGAAATCCCCTTGACTTCTATGGAACAAGGGCAGATGGCTCCCACATCCCTGAAATTATTTTATTTTCTTTTCCTCCTCTCCAAAGGGAAAATCAGTAACACTGTGGCAAAAACATACTACACACAGTAACAAGTTGTGACACTTCATGAAGAACAGTACTTTCTCAGTACTGAATATTGAGGTGTTTACAGGGTTAGAAAATGCCTGGAACACCAGGGTATATTATATATCTCAAAAATACAAGCAAATTTGCTTTCAAACTTTTAGGGGATGGGGTGAATCCACCCTAAACAGAAATCTCATTGGGTAGCCTAAGTCACTGATACAGGCAATAATCAGTGCTGAAATCTTTGAATCCTTCACAGTTTTGTACAATTACGGAAAGATATCCCATATTTTCACTAACACAGGTGAAAACCGGAGTTCAGCAGGATAATCACTGGACTTCCCAGAAGTTTGCTAACACACACAGACATGGAGAAATCTAAGAAACTTTGGTTCTCAAATTTTATGATGGGCATACACCCCGTTCTATTTCCTCATAAAAATCTGCTTTAGATCATTACTTTTCTTGTCTCTCTTCTTTGTGCTTCTGTGTAGTTTCAATCTTCCTTAGCCACTTAGTTCATCGCTTCCTTACCTATTATTTACATCTGGACTTTTTTCTCCACTGACACCTAAACTCTTTCCTCCACATGTCTCCACTAATTCTCTTTGTGGCTCCAACAAATGAGGTTCTGCTCATTTACCTTCTGCATAAAGTCAGGGAAGATTTTCTGCACAGCACAAATGAGAGCAAAGGGAAGCTAGAATCTTTATTTCAATACCCACTCCAGGAAGGTAACAAGACTAACAGTCTCAATTTGGGTGGGTTGGACAGGAGGCTGCCGAGTAAGAGATAGAAGAAAAGTCCCGATTTTCAATTACATTGTAAGGGAAGTAGATTGTAAGGGAAAAATCTTTCCTTTCCATGGAAGGTACTCATATGCATTGCTTAAAGTCCATTTCAGTAAAAATCTGTGGCAATTAGTACACTGTACTAGTCATGTACTAGTACATGCATTTCTGCATATACATTAGTACAATGTATTTTCTTCAACCTGGCCACATTATTTACATGATCTTTATAATTCCAGTGCAGAGTACAAATGCTATTTCACTTACACTTTTCATTTGCACTGCTTTGCTTGATCTGTGCACTGGATAAAGATCTCTGTTATAAAGAACTCCAGGTATCATTAAACTGATTGTTCTTGCATACATATGACTTTTAAGCACTCCATAAAGAAAAAAACTGTGAATCCAAAATAAGAGAATTAATTCTGATTTGGAAAGTCACCTTAAGTAAATGTTAATTACTATTTGCTTATATTGATCTGGGGAGTTTCATAATGAAAGCAGTACATTTCTTGTTAAAGGGTCCCACTTTTAATGGGCTTCAGTAAGAAAAAGCAATCAGAACAGTAGATTCAGTTTACTTAGTCAGGAGATAAAAGCACAACTATTTTTCATTTTGAAACTTGTCTCAGTAAGTGAATCGGGTTGAAGACACTGACCTGTGAACAGCACTGGAAGCAATTTGCTAAATCAAGGCACCCTCAATCAAGAGGCTGACATTCACAACTGAGTTACAGAAACAGAAGCAAGAGAATTTTAATTGCATAAGTATTTTAAAGCAAGCCAAGTCTGAGTTCAGTGATACCAATAATTATGAAGTTATATCACAATACAATGTATAGAACATAGAATCACAGAATAGTTAAAGTTGGAAAGTACCTTAAGATCATCTAGTAGAGTCTTGTAGAGCAGTGATACTGCATTTTTAAAAATCCAGCTATTGATTTCATCATGTCATAGATTTTCCTTCAGTACTTACATGCCTTAAAATCGTGCATCACATTGATTTCGAGTGGTGGTCTAAATTCTAAATCTAAATCACTCAGGTGCTTCTAAAAATCTCACTTTCTAGCATAAGTTTCTTAAACACACTTCTCATGTGTTGGATAGTTATTTCACCTAAAGAGCTCCTGAAGATTTTTTTAACATGACTTTTACAAGTGCATTTGGGTTTGCTTGTTCAAAAGAACATGATTTACATTACATATTACCCTTTGAAATCTAAATAGACTAGGAAAAAAATCTAAGGGAGTTAAGTCCCACCACCTCCTAAATAATCCCCTCCCAAAAAATGCACCTAAGCAGAGAAGATACCAATGAAGACAATGATTTAATTAGGAATCTCATTTAATGTGGGTCTGCATTTCATATAATGTGTAGTTTAACAGCTTTGTTATTAATCATGTCTTAATGTAAGCACTTTGAAGCTGTTGCTACTCTGTAATGTTCTCTGTGGGACTTACCAGCTCATTTCATTAAAACTTCTGCTTGCTGTTAATTGCTTTCAGGAAAACATGAACAAATTAACTCTGTTTTAAGAGACAGTGAAGTAAATTTACACATTGGTATATTTGACTGCTGGGGCCTAACAATGTTCCTGATAATACTCTGCTGTTACACTGCACTATACAATAGTTGGCAGCACTAGCCTATTTTAATCAGTAACAGCTGATGGTACAAATGTTTAAAAAAGAAAGTACAGTTTGCAAACCACAGTGTTTATCCTACCAGCTGAGACAAAGTATCATTCTGGGTCATGGGCTGTTAATTTTTAGGTTTTAATGGATCTCTAGTGTGAAAGAAACTATGCTCTTTAACAGGGGTGATTGATGCACATTAAGTGAGCAAATTGAAAAGTTCAGGTTATTTTTACTATGACAGTGGCATAAATAGGATATGTGATGCCTTGATGTTGAAATCAAGGATTTACCATAATTCAAAGAGGTATGTGACTTTGAATAATTTGCAGTAACATTCAGTTAATCTAAAGTAATAAAGAGAAGGACACTTACTTAAAATGTTCTCATTCAAAAGTTAGCAGGTATGCTCTATGGAGTAGAAACTTCATACAGTACAATTTGCCCAGGAATGTTTAAGCAAAAAGAAAATTCACATTTTAAGTAAGAAAATGAAGTATTGTTTGCAGGAAACATATGTTTAAAAAGAAAGTTAGTTGTTGTCTTTCTTGCAAAAACCTACAGCATGACATGATATTCCTGATACTTAACTGGACTTCATCACAGATGCTGTTGTGGTATAAGCCCAGCCGGCAACCCAGAACCACAAAGCTGCTACCTCACTCCTCCCCTTTTTCCTCCCCCTCTCTCTCAGAGGGATGGGGAGGAGAATCAGAAGAATGTAAATCCCATGGATTGAGATAAGAGCAGTCCAGTAACTAAGGTATAACAAAAACCACTACTGCTACCACCAATACTAATAATAATAAGGGAAATAACAAGAGAAGAGAATACAACAGCTCACCACTCGCTGACCAATACCCAGCCTGACCTGAGCAGTGATCTAACCCTTCCAGGTAACTGCCCCCAGTTTATATAGTGGGCATGACGTGCTGTGGCATGGAATACCTCTTTGGCTAGTTTGGGTCAGGTGTCCTGTCTCTGCTTTCACCCAGCTTCCCCTTCTCCCTGGCAGAGCATGAGACTGAGAAAGTCTTTGGTCAGACTAAACATTACTGAGCAACGACTAAAAACATCAGTGGTATCAGCATTGTTTCCAGGCTGAAAGTCAAAACCACAGCACTGCACCAGCTACTAAGAAGGAGGAAAATGACTGCTACTGCTGAACCCAGGACAGATGCCTAAATAAAGTCCCCTATAAGATATCTGGCTTCAATCCAAAAATCAAAAGGAATTGGGTAAAGAGTAGTCTGGGAATATATTTACAAGACATTAAAGAAATCATTATTCTTTACTTTACTAGCGCAGTAGATCCTGAAGGTCATAGAATCATAGAATCATTAGGGTTAGAAAGGATCTTAAGATCATCTAGTTCCAATCCCCCTGCCTTGTGTAGGGGCAATCACACACTAGACAAGGTTGCCTAAGGCCTTGTCCAACCTGGCCTTGAGCACTGCCAGGGATGGAGCAATTTTTGTGTTCAGTATGACCCTTTGGCTTTTTTGGGAACAATTCAAATTCAGATAAATGTCTAAAAATTAGCAATGTGATTGTCATTAAACTTATTCATCATTAGTCACTTGATCTCAAAAAAATGAAAAAGCAACTTAATGGGTAACAAAGGAGTGTGATACTAAAGACGATGGGACAGTTTAGTTTGAAAAAGATAAATCACAAAGGAGACACTAAGAAGTATTAAACAGTGAAGGTAGATTAAATTTCTGTTCTCTTTGTCTCTCAAGGTAAGAACAAAATGACACTCAAATTGGAAGCAAGCTTATTGCAGACTAATTCCAGGTAATAGTACAGCAGAGGAACAGATTTTGAGAAGCATTGCCATTAAACACAGGACTATTTGAATAGTCCAAAAGGACTGAAATTTGCATGAATTACAGAAATGTTTAGTTATGGTAGTGTGTACAAAGAAATGGAGGGTTATAGTGGATGTAAAAACTGAGTGTAAACATTGGTTCCTTTGAGGCTAAAGGCCATTGCTACTTACTAGGCATTAGGGGAAAAGAAGCAGATTATCTAGTTATTATGGTGAATGCTCTACTAAAGCATCTGTGGCTGGCATCTCTTGGGAACTGCATTCTGCATCATCCAGCATGTCCGTTCTCTCAATTCTAGCTCAACAAGGGGATGAGGAGAGAAGCCTAAACATGTAGATTCAGCTAAATCTGCATCTTGGATATGGAAATTATGCTGATGCTGCATTAGATCACAGTATTTATGTTTCAATTACTGCTTGTAATATTGATCTTAAAATGTATTCCTCATTTAATAAGAAGTCCCTTCTCTGTGTCAAATCTCGAATTAAATTACAGGATCATGTTAAACACATGCCTGTATGAATGAAGATTTTTACAAAGATGAATCTGCTATTTTGCACACCCTGGTATCACTGAAACATTCACACCTCTGCCTGCCAAGCTAAGAAAAGCAAACCTCAGGTTTTTTAGGCTAGAAGAGGAAAAATGTTAGTTATCTCAAACAACCATAAATCCATTTCTGCTTCATATGACCTCAGATATACAAGAGTGGGCTCCCACATTGGCAGTGTGTGTAAGCTAGGTACTATAAAGCAGCTGTAAAGATCAAGTCAGAGTTCTAATGCAGAGATGTTACAAAGGTGTTTGCAAAGTCTTGGCGGACTGGTAGTGTTTGCTAAATGGTTGAACTTGATGATCTTCAGGGTCTTTTCCAACCTAAATGACTCTATGAATACCACAGTTTGAGGCTACAACTCCAATTGAAGCCCATCAGTGAGTGGCTCAGGTTGCAAAGTGCAGAAATCTCCAATCCAGCCTCTCCGAAACACCTTTTCTCAAATATTAGGTTACCCAAACCAACACCACCATCACCCTGTCTGTTAGGAAAATGACAGCAGCTTTAAATAACAAAATGGAGATTAATAAAATTAATAAAATTAATTATGAAACTACCGTGCAGCCTTACAGACCCTACAAAGAATGCAGAAAATACTTGCTGACCCTGCAGAAATTCTACAGTCATTTGTTCCCAAAGTCATTGGTGCTTGCAGAGGACTTCTGTTACAGATGGAAAGAGGAAGTGCATCTATTCCTGAGTATAAAAAACCAGAATAGACTTGACTTGGCAAGGGCTAAAATGAGGCAAGGAAATTGGTTTATATGTGCTACACAGATTGTAGCAAGGAAATGCAATTGTTCTGGCATGTTCACTGGAAATGCAGATTTAGAGCATGTTTCATAGTTGCAACAAAATTAGATACTCTGTAGAAGAAACAAGCTTGGATCAGAATGAAAAGACATCAAGGACAATATTCATAACACATTTTCACTATAAGAAACAGTCTGAAAATGTCAGTGGGTTTTCTGTTGAAGTACAACTACAAGAAATTTGAACATACACATGGAACTTCAAGGCCAATGAAAAGCAAAGACTTTTCTCATATGATTATATTAATGCCTAGATTGGAAGATAATTTTATTGTTTGGATTTTCAGAAGGAGCAATATAGAATTATGGAATCATAGAACAGTTAGGGTTAGAAAGGACCTAAAGATCATCCAGTTCCAAACCCTTCACACTAAACCGTGTCACAGAAGACTCCATCCAGCCTGGCCTTGAACACTGCCAGGGATGGAGCATTCAAATTCCTTGGGCAACTCATTCCAGTGCTTCACACCCTTACAGTAAAGAACTGCTTCCTTATAAACTAAAATAAAATTCCCCTGTTTCAGTTTGAACCCGTCACCCCTTGTCTTATCTCTACAGTCCCTAATGAAGAGTTTCCATCCCCAGCATCCTTATAAGCCTCCTTCAGATACTGGAAGGCTGCTAAGGAGGTCTCCACACAGCCTTCTCTTCTCCAGGATGAGCAGCTCCAACTTTCTCAGCCTATCTTCATACTGGAGGTGCTCCAGTCCCCTGATCATCCTCGTGACCCACCTCTGGACTTGTTTCAACATTTCCATGTCCCTTTTATTTTGAGAACACCAGAACTGCACACAATACTCCAAATGAAGTCTCACAAGAGCAGAGCAGAGGGGCAGGATCACCTCCTTTGACCTGCTGGTCATGCTTCTTTTGATGCAGCCCAGGATACGGTTGCTTTCTGGGCTGCAAGTGCACACTCTGAAACCGGCTCATGTTCATTTTCTCATCGACCAACACCCCCAAGTGCTTCTCTGCAGAGCTGCTCTGAATCTCTTCTCCACCTAGCTGTGCCTGGGATTGCTTGCACTTGTCATAGTTAAACTTCATGAGGTTGGCATCAGCCCACCTCACAAGCGTGTCAAGGTCCCTCTGGATGGCATTCCTTCCCTCCAGCGTATCCACCGGACCACACAGCTTGGTGTCATCGGCAAATTAGCTAATGGCACACTCAATCCCACTGTCCATGTCAGCAACAAAGATGTTAAACAAGATCGGTCCCAAAACCGATCCCTGAGGGACACCACTCGTCACTGGCCTCCAGGTGGACAGTGAGCCAGTCTCTCTTTTCTCCTTCTTACCCACTGCTCACTCCAGTACCAACTTGCCACAGGTCACATCTGCTTTTTTGCCCCTCAGCATAGTGAAGTACAAAAATGGCAGGACACTTCTATTAAAACACTTCCCTTGAATTGTTCCATATTTCTGATACCTCAAATGAACTAATGCAACTTGCAACAAACTCTGCTCTTACAGGGACTACCCTACAGCCCATTCGACAAAAAAAATACGGCTGGCACAAAACCTGCAACACCTGGCAGGCTATCCAGCATGCACTAAAAAGAGATTTATAGATATATACGTTTGTTGGTTTGGTTTGGTTTGGGTTTTGTTTTCTTTTTTTTTTTTTTTGTTACTGTATACTTGAAATATTCTTGGGTCTTTTGCTAGACCCCAAACTGGCTGCAGCTGATTTTTGCCATTAAGTAGTCACAGATTTTGGGTACATCAGTGCACAGCTAGGGTTAGCCAGTATCCATATTAGATGACATTACAAAAATTTCAGAGTTGTTTCACAGGGTATTCAAAGAACAAAAGTCCTATGGCGTATTTAGCTACTTCCTTGCCTCACATCTTGAAGATCAACACTACTTCTAACTGTGAGTTTCCTATGTTACACATTCTCCAGGAATCTCATACATGAAGACCAACAGGGGCCTGCTCACTGTGAGCCACAGAGCCCAGATCCTCAAACAGCTCACTCTCAAGCTCATGCAACAGGGTTGCCTTGAGTTTTTATCACCTTGTATAGAAGAGCTGTATTTCCACCAGAATATTCCAGCTTGGAATATTCAGCCAGCTGCTCCTAGCAACATTAATTGAACATTAGCCATCATGCGTGTTCCGCTTCCCATAAATGTGAAGGTCTGTGTGGGGAAGCGTTTTAGTCAAGAATCCAAAGCACAGCACCACACAGGCTGCTGTGTAGAGTCCCCATCCCAACCAGACTCAGGTAAAACACTCCGACATACCACCTCATAACCAGACATTCCCAATCTATTACAGGAGGAGCCTTATTGGCAGGACTTTTAACTCAGACTAAAGCAGATAATGCTTCTAGCTCTGAAAATCCTTTATCAATGAGGCAGCTGTACTGCCAGAACATCTGTGGTTATGTCAACACAAAGAAATGAGGATTTCACACACCTATGTGTGCACATGTGTGAATTTTTAGGACTCTCACAAGTGCATTTATCTTGTATTTCCCTACCACATCCTCTAGACCAACTGTAGTTTTAGCTCTTTGATCACAATTTTCTTAGTTCCTCTGGATAAAGAAGACAAAACCTGCAGGCCAGGTCAAAAATGTTAAGGCCAAACTTATAATGAAACAATTAATTTCCAAACCTCTGAAAGCCCTGATTATTCTTTAAATATAGGTAATGGGAGATATGCTAGTGTTTAATTCATATCTCAAACGGAATTTCAGGAATGTGAATTTATACATAACTAAGAAAAGCTGCAATAATTACACAAGACCACCTGTAAACAGCATTCATTTGCTGTAAGGTCACATACAAGATACTTTGAAAAGATGGGATAGGTCAGTCTAATAGATATGTTTTGATTACAGATCTAACTAAAAGCCTGTTTCTGCAAAGTTCTGAGTGGTACTTTGAAGTCAGAAGGATGAAAGGCTGTTCAGTGACTGCGTGCCTGAGGGCTCTGCAATAAATGAGCAAAATGACCAACTCCTTATTGGCCACGGCTGGCACTGGCTGTAGGCATCCCCCACCTTTAAACAAAAGGTCTACTGCCCACTCTCATTTTCAGGTATGCAATGCTGCTTAAAAGAAATTCTGACTCTGGATAATGACAGATGAGATCAAAGACGGTTAAACACATTTAAGAATATAATTTTAGAAAAAACTATCTACAAGAACATGCAAAATTTGCTTGTCAAAAAAACCCCTGTCCATTATTACATTCACAAGGCTACAAGACATACAGTGGCATTTAGCAGCAGTACTATGATTCTATTTCTACCAGCAGAGGCCAACACAATCAGGCTAACAATTCCCACAGACATTTAGCAAGCTAGACAACTGCAGTTTTAGTATCTTACCATCAAACTGGAATAACAGATTGTTTGAAAACCTCAACAAGAAAATGAAATTTAAGTCATCAGAGATCACCAGTGCTCTGTAAATCACTTTATTTAAGCATATCTTTTGTTTACTCAACCACCAATTGCAAAAGTGAAAAATATAACCAATCTACATGGCTGGTTCAGTAAAACACTAATATCAGTCTGACAGATGCAATATTCCTGTGGTGAAAGTATACACTGCTCAATGCAAAGAGGCAAATCTTCGTGTTTGTCCAAGGAACAAGCAGGGTCTATCCACTGAGACACACAACCCCCAATGTTTCCCTGAACAGATCTGGTACTGCGTTTGCTGGTCCAGCCCACGATTCATTTCAGTGCCACTGAGAATGGTTATTGTTTAGTTTCTGTATAGTAATGAGACAGACCTCTCTTTGAATAAGAACAATTTCTTGTGAGTCAAAACCACCAAAGGGTTTAACTTCCCTCCCCTATCTCCCCCCTCCCCCCCAAAAATTCCGGAACGCAGAAATACATAATTATAATGAAAGCAGCAGAGAGAACACAAGCAAGGAGGGAGTTGGTTTCTCTTCTTCAGAATTCTATTCCTTTGCTTTTTTGAGCATGATCCAAAGAACAACTGTTGCCACAAAAAACTGCCTTGTTATTGGCTTGCAATTAAAACAGAAACATATTCAGATTGTACTCAGGCATTAAAACTTCATGAATAAAATCTTTGCTACATACTTTACAATCCATGCTTAAACATTCTGTAATTTCATTCCTTTCTAAAATTTTGGGAAGGGGACGATTTTATTCTAGTAATAATGATATAACAGATAATGATCCAGCACAGCTTTTACATTTTATTGTGGAAGGTCTACTGAAAACATGAAAAATTAGGCACCTGAGATGGCTGGGGAAATAAAAAAAAAAGCACAGGTGTTACATTCATGGGATGGTTTTTAGTTGTGTTTTTTTATGTTTTCAAGCAATCATTAAGTTACTCTTTTAATATTCTCCTGCAGCATCTACAGCACAAACATCACAACACTGTGCTAGTGCATAGCAACTTTAAACCAAACCAAAACTCTCCAGAACAACTTCAAAGCAAAACTCTCCAGAACAAGAATTTAGCTTCCTCTTTACATCTTAGTCGTTTCTCCGTTTAGTGCCTAATACTAGAGAATCACAATAAGAGTATACAGCATAAATGATGATCAATTTGGCTGTCCTCATGACTTGCAAATTCATGATAGTGCTTTCCTTTCCATTCTGCCACTGTGAGATACTTCCAAGCTACCAGCAGATAATGAACAGCATGTTGCAATAAGCTTTCCCTTTTCCGCAGCAGCCTAACATAAGCCTGATCTCAGCCTCACTCAGCTTCATGCCCAACCACGATTCTGTGAAAGACTTCATTTACAAAAACTCCTAAAGAGATCCGTCAGATCTCTGGTAAGAAAAGTACAGCACATAAATTTCTTGTGTCCATCCAAGAAAAAAAAATCAAAAATGTAAACAGATATTTTCTTTAAAATCATCAAATATTGCACACTGAAGTAGAAGCAGTAAATGCGTTATGATATTGTAAATGCAACACTATTTCCAACAGAATTATAACTACGCCATTATCTTTCAAGTCCTGCAAGGTCTTTTTCATCATGGCAATACTACTCCTAGTACAGCACACTGAAGAAACCAAAGCCCAAACTTCACATAGTAGCAATAAAGCCATACATAATAGCTCTGAGCACTTTTAGCTGGCAAACAGAACACACATTTTTATATTATCTTGTCTATCAGCTTGTTGAAGCTGAGAGCAAAACACACAACCACCACTGTTAATTGCTAACAATTAGCCTCTTTTCCAAACTGCTTATATTCACACTAAGTAAGCAGCATGCAGTTCTTCAGGCATGTTCTGTTGTAGATGGAAGCGAACAACTCTTAATGAGGGATTTAGATGGACAGCCTCTCCATTCCATTTATTCTGAATTCTCACAGCAAATAACTCGAGTATTTCTTTTACTTAATGTTGCTCTCCCTGAAACGCTTCAAATATTTTCCTCAACTTCCACTGTAATTCACTGTAATAGCCTAATTTCACATATTTATTTGTGGAGTATCTCAGGAGATTAATGTAAAAAATGCAGAGAACAGCAAAAAAGCTAAATAGAAGGTAAAGCTGCACTAAACTGGCACATCCAGGGATGCAAGTTGGACTAAGCACTGCATGACACTACTCTCTACACCTTCCATACTACCTGCAGCCATAATCTCTAGGAAAAAAAAGCACAGCCATGCAGACACATGCACTTTATCCTAAAAACTCAGAATTTCTCACAATAACTGGGAAAAGTCAGGTATTTGCCAGAGTTCCTACTTTCCAAAATAATTAGAAACCAAAAGCAAGAAAGTTTGATCCTTCTACATTACTGTTGCTGGTGATGTGTTTATGTTTAACACTTTTTCTGCAGAAAGAACAGAGCTAATACTGTATTACAGAATTATTTTGAATGACAGATAAATATACATTCCTGAGTAGACCAACAAGCAAAATAAGCAAACATACAGATCAGGAGGAGACAGGCATCCAAAAGCCTTTCTTCAATGAGGATTCCTTCCTAAAAGTTCTCTTTCTCCAGCACCCTCTGGTAACCAAAAGACTGTTACCTGGCAAACGCAGCAGCAGCCCTTCAACTCTTAGTGAGGCTCTTCTCCATGCTCTTGCTCCCAAGGCAGTTTTAATAATAAAAAATTTTTGCTTTAAATTGTAACAGGACAGATGTAGCAATATTTGGCTGCTTTCCTCTATTGCAGATTCAGCACACAGTAATACCAGCTGAAGCTCAATGTTTTAGACAGAGTAACCACCTGCAGAAGGGCATGAGAAACAGCTATGGATGAAAACATCTTAGTGCTCAGGGTAAGGCTGTCTGCAGAGCCTCAATTATTCTGAGACACGAAAGATGGAGCCTGTGTTGTTGCAGTCCCACTCATTTCCCTGGTTACAAGTCTTATATTTCATGGAAAGCTGGATGTAAACGTCATAGTAGTGTCCCAAGTTCTCTTATCCTGAAGTACTATGGCAAGAATGCCATCTATACACTGAATAACTTACACAAACTAATTACATCACTCCTCTGTAACTGACAAGCACTTCAGTTACAAGAATTGAGGTTAACGAATAAAATATGAATATATTCCTGCACAAAAGCAGTCACCTGTTAATCTGACACAAACCCCTGTGCATTTTAAGCTGTTACTGAAATACCAGTTTCCACAGTGCTGCAGGACAGTGTTATCCACCATTTTCCTCAGCAGAACAAAGCCAACAGAAGTAGTCATAACCAGAATTTTGATTACCTGAAGAGAAGTAGCAGTCCTCAGGGCTCATCTACTTTCTGTAACAACTCAGTTGCAAAACCAAATCCAGCTGCTGACGCTGGGTGCTTCACCTCAGCTCTCAAGCAACACACAGCCTGAACCAAAGGTACTTCTAGATGAAGCACCAGGCAGCTGTGCTTGAGGTAGGCTCTTGTGACTGCCTGCACCTGCACTCTCCACAGTAAGCACAAAGCTATACATGCAGGTAGCCCAAACAAGCAGGGAGTTAAACCGTGCTGAAAGACCCCGACATTACCCCAGACTCACGCACACTACCCTCTCCCTCAGCTCCTGCGCCGAGCCTTCTAGAAGGGCAGCAGCAGCGAGCACCAATCACCAGGCGCCGCGGGAAACCAGACCAATCACAACCCAGCATTCCCGGGTGCTCCCGCTCCACACCGTCAGTGTAACTGTTCCACCTGTGCAGGAAGGAGTGCGAGTGGGGACTGTGCCTCTCTATTCACTTACGAAATAAGCCCCCAGCCTTCGCACAGGCTTCTGACTGAGTTGAAAATGCTATGAGAGAGCAAAAAGTACTCCTCAGGACTCGTCTGTTATGTGTGTCTCTGAATCGTGCGATACCCAGTCAGAGCAAGCAAGCCCTGGCATAAGTTCGACAAGCTACTGTGACAGCATAATCACAAATACCCAACTTAATAACGCATATTAATTCATCTCAATGTCAATACACAATACTGTGTACATCTTGTAAAATAAATCTACAAATACCAAGATAATTGTGTTTCAAAACACAGCCATTTAAAAAATGGTTTGGGTTTTCCTCTGCTGTTTAAAACATTCCCCCTCCAGACTAGTAAATCTGACAGAACTGTTACTTACATGTATTTATTCTGATGTACTTATACTGGTAAATAGCTAACTTTCATTAATTATACAGAAGTGATAACTTTTCCTCAAGTGCAGGAAGTCTGCTCAGAGAGGGGAGAGGTTATTACAGCACCAATTTTGCTATTAAATTATGCCACAGAAACTCATCAGGTCTATTTTCTTGTGTAAACACAAATACAGTTCAGCTGTTTTAAGTACCACATATACAACTTGAATGGGAACTGACACTATGTATGAACTGTGGTATGCTGACAAATTGGTATTTAATATAGTTAAAGATTAAAGGGATAGGTTTGAATTTGTAGCTATCTTTTCCCTATGTAAAAAGTTGCTTATATATTTGTCTGTCTGTAGCAAAGAGGACGGAGAGAAAATGACAGTGAATCATGTCCCAGACTGAAAACTGCAGCCTGCCTTCCAGAAAGATAAAGGTTACAAGAAGAATAAACTGCAGCATTTCATAGTGAAGGTCTATTAATGTATTCTGCTAATAAATATACAGAAAACTAGAGCGTGCACAATCTGGAAGTGATTAAGTATTCTTCAGAAAACATGCAATTTCCATTTTTTATTGGTTATGTCTTCTCACACTTTTTCTCATTAGATTACTGCAGGATCATTAATTTTATTGCTGCTAGTTTATCTTAATTGCACTAAAACAAATGTTTCGGATATCACCAACCGTTACAGTAACAACTTCCTCCAATCTCTGTTTCCTTAATCCACTTACCCACATGGATGTTTCAGAGTTTGCTTTCCGTAGTTACTATGCTTGGACATCATTAGTGGCATCGTGCCTAAAGGCTATCACAACAACCTGCATTGTCAATTGAAGCACATTGTCTCAGATGCGAGATCTCAAAACAAAACACGGACATGCCTCAGCCTTTGATCAGTCTTGCTGAAAAGAGATCTGAAAGAAAACCTATTTACTGGGTACACAGATTGCATGGAGCATCAAAGCATAGCTGTAAAATCAAGCAGTGGGCTATGTAATTGTAAACAACTTAGCTGTCATCTGCGTTACTTCTAATTGTAATTGCCTGGCCCATAGATAAATATACATGCTAGTGTTGCAAAAGCTGTGTTAACACATAGGATCAGGGCTTAAGGTAGTAGAACAAATAGTAAAACAGATGCATGTCCACAGAGTCAGGCCGTTAAACACTGTGCTCTTTTGGAAGCTGGGACCATAATTAAACCAATATTAAACCAATTAACATAACATTAAACCAATAAACATAACAGCAATACAAACTTAAACCTCAAGCCGCAGAAAGAGTTTTCAGTTATGGTTCATTTTAAGAAGTCAAACTCCATTCAAGAGTCAAACTCCATTACCTCTGAAGGAATCACTCCTAGGTTCACCAGGAGGCAAGTGCAGGATGACTGATCTTGTATCTGGGGAATACAACCTTGGTATTAAAAAGAAACTTGTAAATATCAGGGCACTTTTTAATGCTGGATTTTTCTGTCATAATTAACCAATATATTAGGGAATCTTCTTATTGTTACCTAGCATAGTTGTTTGCTTGTAGACTAGTTTTCTGTAAACACTGTTAGGAGTCTGACAACATAATGTGACTTATGGATTAAAAAATACCACCAATTTAGAGTTACTCCTGATGAATTTATAGATATTTGTACTTAAGCACCCCACCCCCATTTTTTTTGTAAACCCCTGGAAGTTTCTGGTAGGTACTTCCCCTTCCTGTCTACCATAAATATATCTGCGTGGAAAAAAAAATTAAAAAATCACACTTTTTCAAAGTAAACCAGATGTACGATTAATTACATTTAATGATTGAGTTTGTGCTTTCATCTTAATCTCCTGGAAAGTGCTCAGTACAAAATTTTAGCTGCCAGTGGGTACCTTTTTTGCATTCTTCCTTCTTACCTGAAACAGGACTTGTAGCCAAGCTACATACACCACCTCATGCTTACAGCTGAATTCTAAAAAGACCTTCGAACAGCTTTCTCTATACTTATCATTACCAGTGACATTCATAGCAGTGATTCAAATATTTTAAATATTAACATAGACTCATGCTGGGTTGGTAGGCATGAGAATTTTGTGCAAGACAAGCCTGACAAAAAAGCCACCTTCTTCCTCACATTCAACACACGCTTAAAAAGGTAACTTCCACCAAGTGAAAGCTCCTCAGTGCATTTTCTGTTTCCAATGTTTTTAGGATATTTATCTGGACCAAAAAAAAAGAAATAGTTACAAAATGAAACAGAAAAATACTGAGAGCCCTTTCTCTGCTTAATATAAAATAAAATTAAGGAAATAAGTACTTACTTCTAATGCATTTCTATTAGACTTTTGTGACTCACTTTGTTGCTGGAGCAGCTGACTGCTACCCCACTATGTGTTTCTGTGCTTCCCATGTTTCTTTGCTTCCTTGAACTGATTTCTCTTTGTTTTACATCTTGTTCAGATCCCTGAAAGGTCCAGATTTATATCTTCTTTACTAGTTCTTTCTTCAAATTACTCTTTTTCCACTCAGCTGCAACCCAAAATCCCATTGCACCCACTCTGACCCCACCAATCCAGTACCTGTCTGCTCAGCTCCTGCTCTCCCACTCTTGCTCTCTCTCGACTTAACTCCTGCTGTCCTTTTCCTGACCTTGGTTGGTAGTCTCTTAATCAGCTATGACTCCACTTTCTCCATTTCTTTTTTCAACTAGGCATTAGCTAATTCTCACCCTCATTCTTTAACACCATCTCTCAAAAATTTTTCTTCCTAAGCTTTATTGCCAAAATGATCCCCACTTGTGTTAAGATTTTTTGCCTAATTCCCTGCAATGCCAAAATGATCAACTGGTTTTTTTGCCTTATTTCGTGCAGCTCTCTTCCTATGTGAATCTTGGCCACACCATCTCTTTTCTTAGGTGCATCCAGATGCAACTGTGACATTATTTTGATTTGGTGCCCTTCTCTATTGTGGCTTCTCTACTTCCTCCAAAGAGCCAGTAAGATTCTGTTTGCAGATTATGCCTTACCTTTTATTTCGTGACTTGCAAAGTACTGCAGAATAAAGTAATAAAAAAGGAGATTAAATAACACGCATATTCATACACATTCTCAGAATCCCTACTCTTGACAAATGTGGATGTTCATAGGCAGGAATGACAACATCCTGCCACGATATCTGTGTTCCTGCTCTGGGTGTTCAAGCATAGGTATGGGGAGGAAATACACAGAGGCAAAGAAAACTTCACAATAAAGCCTCTTAGTTTCATCAGGAAAGCAGGAAAAAAAAAGCTTCTGTTTTGATCAAAAAATATTTTTCTATTTTAATGGTTTTTATTAAATTCAGCTCAATATCTGGAAGTATTAACATGTATAATTGAAAACCATTGAAATTAAATGTTAGTTTTAAAAAACATTTCTCAGCCAAATTCTGTAGTTAATTCAACTTAATCCAAACCCATCTCTTTTTTTGAACAAACTGTTCACATAAAATATATCTATCCAGAGCCAGCTGCTCTGAGGATGTTTCATATGATTTTCACCTTGAATATACTTAACATTAAAAAGCATGGGAGTTAGGCACAGAGGAAAGTATAGTATATTCTCATCTTTAGGTATTCGTATTTCAGTTGAAATAGGAAACAGATTGGGAGAAAAGGAAGTATAATACCTGGTTATCTGCTGCTGGTCTGTTACCATCAGATATACAAGCCACTTAATAGGTATTTGATCAAGGGAGCAACTACAGCAGGTCCTGTAATGGTACTTTCCAAGGCATTGTTGATTTTAAGCACAGTCACAGTTCCTCTTCCACTTTTCATGCTGTTTAACATATATTATTAGATCAGCTGCCTTCCTGAGTTTATCTGTCATCCAGTGAGGGCACTCAGTTATTGCACAGTCTGAGCTGAAGGGCGTCCTTGGGTGCTGGTGAGGCACAAAGCCAGCTGGAAGCCAGACTGTACACACAGGGAAGGGGCTGCAGCTGCTTGTTGCAGTGCTGGCTCGTTCCATCTCGGTGGCATTTGTTCAGCCCCATGGAATTCCATGAAAGGAGACAGAGAATAGAAAAAAAGGAATTAGCTGGAGCAATTGCTTGAGTGTTACTCAGAGGTCAAACATACAGACCAGCAGGCTGATTCAGTGTGTCCAGAGCTAAAAATCTTTGACTATCACCTACCTGTCTTCACGAACTATTTTAGTAGAATGATCCTGTCCGAAATAGGCTTTTATACAGTGGAATAATTTTTAGGATTTTTGTCCTTTAATTATATTCAACCTTCCGAGTATTGTGCATCAGTCCTCAAGTTTTATCTTCAGTTCTTTCCAAGATGCTTAGAGTAGCATGACAGTCTGCCTAAGCTTAATATAACACCTAATTAACCCCATGTGTAAACCAAATACTTTTCTTTTTCTGTTCAACATGACTTTACTCTACTACGCATTCGTCCCAATAAGCTGTCTTTATTTCTGCCATAACTACGTGTGTGAGTAGCATTTCATGCTTTTCAGGCATTTCTTCAGTGCTTTCTAAAAATTTACTGTAACTGAGGTGTTCTCTATTGAATGGAATGCTATTTCCTTTTTACAAGTCTGAGACATTTCTACAGATTTATGTTAACTTTTTTAAAGCTCTGCACTGCTCTCACTATTATCTCTAGCAACTGAAAAGTTTCTCAAAAGTATTTTATTACATCCCTGTATTACATCTGTTAAAACTAGGCCTGTGTAACTTTATTTTTAGTTTATACTCCCAGCTATAGTAAACCAACCTGCCTTAAGAGAATTATCAATGCTTTCACTTCTTAATCACACAGGTCTCAAATAGAAAAATAACATATTTTGACCCATGAAGATCTGCATAAAATACAGGTTTGCTCACTGTTTGCTTTACAAGGTAAGAGTATCTTAGCTATTCTTCCATGAGGCTTTACAAAGTACAAAGAAAACGATTTTGCTGGTACACTCAATAAGTATTGATACAACTTTGAACATATTTGCATTTACTACGGTGCCTGAAAATGGTGTAGTAGTCGTTGAATATTGTTTAATGCAAGTGGCTGAGGATACGCAGATGAAACTTTCAATTTTAATCGCTTATAACATATAAGGAGCAGTAGAAGAGTGAGCATGGTGCCCTGCATCATGGTGCCAGTGGTCTCATCATGAGTCCACACATTCACAACCCAGATGCATCTGCTGTAGTCGTTTCATGGGCTCATCTGAAACTCGTACTGCTGAAGTCAGGAGAAAGACTGCAAAGCATGAAAGCTCATGTACATGTTAGAAAGCATTCAGTGATGGAATTAAACATGAATGCACACACACACACACCCTTAACTTGGGTAGGTATCACTTAGGAGAAAGAAAAATAGACTAGATTAGAATAGAATAATTTCAATTGGAAGGGATTTACAATGATCATCTAGTCCAACCACTTCAGGGCTGACCCAAATTTAAAGAACATTGTTAAGGGATTGTCCAAATGCCTCTTCAACATTGGCAGGCATGGGGTATCAACCACCTCTCAAGAAAGTCTGTTGCAGGGTTTAACCACCCTGTCAGTAAAGAAATACTTTTGTGTGTCTGATCTAAAAAAGCAATCATATTTACTAACTGCTCTACAGTCTCTCTGTTCTCATAGGCAGGTGGATGACTGGCAATGAAGATGCCGGCTGAATGCTCAAATCCATTTGTCTTGATGCAGAATATGCTAAGCAAAGAGGTCAGACTCCAATGCAACTTAAAAACCAAACCAAACCAAACCCTCAAAAATATTTTTCTGCTCTTCTTTGAACCCTATTTGAATCCTATTGGATTCAATATTCTTCTAAGACAACAATTTTGAGCTGACAAGAATGATGGTTTTTCTGAAAGAATTTGCTTTGCAATTGATTCCCAAAGCATTTTCTCTGCTTTGTGTATTTCTTTGTCTATGACTACTAGGTTCTTCAGTTTCAAGAAATTTCTATGTTTCTTAAACTGTTCTTAGTCCTATATAATTTTAAACATAATTTGAACCATGACCCAGTATTTCATAGTGAATTACACATAAATCAACTATACATGTCATCATAAAAGAAATTTAAGGCATTTTCTTCAGACTGATTTTCTCTATGTCTGAAGAGGAAAACACAACCATAAACCAACGTTTCATCCAACAGGAATTATTTCCAATAATATTAAAAATATTTACAATAATATTTACAATAAATTTGATAGAATTCTCCTTTACATGTAAATGAACAAGCAACCACAAAGTGTGTAATCCCACTCCCTCTTATACATATGATTAAGGATTGGTTATATTCCAGACTGAAAGAGCCATAACAAATTAGAATATTTCTCAGCAGGATTTTATGCCAACACCATTTAAATAAAATGATATTAAAAAAAAAATAAATAGCACCATACTATTGTTCTAATTATAATTTGAAATTCTCATGACAAGAACAGACATTATAGCTTTATGAAGGTCAGTAGTGGAGACTTATTTTTCTTTTGGAATGTTTTTAAATAACATATGAATTTTTAAAAAAAGAAGTGACTGCAGTTCTGAGACTTCACAGGAAGAGTAAAGTACTTTACATAAATCTAATGCTGCTCCAACACCGCTGTCTTAATGGGGGAAAAAAGCTTTATTAATTTTGAATGTTGGAAATGGCCTACTAAAAATATTGAGGCTCAATTTCTTTTTCATTCCGAGCAGACGAAATCTCTGTTAAAATGCTTTTTAACAAAAAAAAAAAGAAAGTCTACAAATATTTTCATTTTTAATATAGAAGGGATAATAGGTTTTCTTAAACAGTTATTTCTAAGGAAAATAACCCTCCCTTTATTATTCTCTTGTGTTTTCTCCATCAGATCACTGTTACAGTGAAGCAGGAATTTGAATAAAGGAAAATGTGCTTTGTTACACAGTGAGCTAGAATATTAGCGAGCTAGTACATCTTTCTGCCTTACGTTCCCGTTTTTAATTAAGATATGCTTGAGTTTTATTAAGTTTAAAGTGAAAGATTTTTCCATAAAGCTTTAAGCATAATAAACCAACTTCACTGGGATTTTTTTTTTTTGGCATGTATAATGCATTTTGAAATAGTATTATTGTCTAGAGACTTTTATAACCTTTAAAACATTTTAGAAACAATTAAACATGCTTTCTTAAAATAAAATCTTTCTTGCTACATTCAGCTGCAGGACTGCTGAGGTCTCAATTTTCAACACCACAACATTTGCTTTGAGCAATAATTAAAATCAAAAAAAAGCAATGAGGCAGCCTGTGCTTGCCAATTGCTGCTTTCTGTTTCATTTGTTCCCCTTCTGTTTTTCCATTTGTTTAAGGTTATTTTATGGGGAACTGAAAGCAGCACCATACAGTCCACTGCTGCCACTGAACACGTCACAAAAAGAAACCTGTGTAGCAGTGGCTGTACAAGCATGCCTACGTGTGTCCCTCCCCAGCACTCCAACCACAACTGCATGTGGTAACACTACAAAAACAAAACCTAAAAGCATTATTTTAAATTAGATACATATCCAAAAGTCAGATTTAGTCTACTGCCAGGCTTTAAAATATTAGCCATGAAAATCATCAAGGCTAATGAAACAGATGAATTTTCGGACATTTTCTACTGTCACACCATCATGTCTCTTAAATGTACTCTGAAGCCCTCATGTTTTACCTCTTGAGGTAAAGTGTAATGTTCAGCTGATTAAATGCTTAACATATATTGTCAAGAAATACTTGACAAAACTAAAGTTTAGTTATAAACATTCATCTAGGCTGGATCAAAGGTCCTTGCTTCCCTCAAGCAAAACAAAGTGTGAAAATCCTGGTTCTACAGAAATCAAGAGGAACAATTTTGGTTCTGATCTCATAGGAGCTAGCATTTTATAGTAAGTAGCTTGGCACACGGGCCACCACATTCATGAAAATACACACACCCGAAGCCTCCCACCCTGTAACCCTTTCCTTCCTTTCTTGCTCTCCCAAGCTAGGACAGTGCCAGTCATGGTGTGGCACCCCCAAAAAGCTGCCGCTCCACTCCCCAGAAATTCACATTCGTTCAGTTTGGCTGCATCTGTTTAAACCCAACTGGGTTTAGTCCTTCTGCCATGGAAGCCCACAGAGCACCTTGCAGAAGAGCAGTGGCAGGAGATGTTCCTCATTGCACCAGGAGATCCTGTTCACTCAGCTTGGCTCAGCATGAACCTACTGGATAACAACCACTACCTAGGAAGTCCCACTGGCATCAGTTCAAAGGGGTGAACATCAAATTGGTGCAAAGATGGTTGTGTTAAACAAGCATAGAAGGAAAGCTGAAAATGCCAGACCATATTCCATAGACTTGGGAGGCTACATAGGATTTAAATGCATTTTCAATGAAACCTGATTAAAACATGACACTTTCACAAGCACATATTTAACTTACCTCATTTAACTTACACTGCATGCAACTTTAAAGTGTAGTCCAGCTACTCCAGATATATCTCCTCTTACTGAGTCACAGCTCAAGAATATACTGCCATAAATACGGAAAGGTATTTCTCTCTGTGTTTTGCGGGGAGAAGAGAAGATCCAGAGCCCTGAGCTGTCCTTGCTGCTTTCTAGCTTCCAGGTGTTGTGCAGGAACATGGGCAGATTCCTCCATCCATGACTAGAAGACATCTTTGCAGGACACAGCATTCTCAACGCCTGCAGGATCTGCAGTGCTGCCTCTTTTGTAACATGCTGTATGCCATTATAACTTCTGATAATAAGAGGTTCTGAATTTACCTACTGACAGACAAAATCGTAGGCATTTTATACAATCTAGATGAAACTTTAAATACCACTGAGCATTCTTATTTGCTGTTGAGACAGAGGCTTTGTTGAGCTCTAAGTGAGATTTCTTTCTAACATTTCTCAGTAAGATAATAAGGCAGTGCTGACTTTTCCCCTCAAAACAGAGTTAAACCAGCAAGAAATCACTGACTTCTGGTCCTTTCCTACAGGTTCAGCAAGGACTATAAATACATTTACAAGGTGTGTGCTGTAGAAGCAGTAGGCAAAAATGTTTATTTAAAATGTTTATTTAAAATGTTCATTTAAAGTATTTCTTTATTAGGAGTACAAGCTCTGAATAACTGAGAATGCCTGGCTTTATCTTGGCTTTTCAGACTATGTATTGAACTGTTACTTGCACAACTAGTACATTGAATGTTACAACTAGTAGATAGAATGTTGAATTCAGGCGCACCTTAACGGAAAGGCTGTTAAGACAGGGGCTGAGGCACAGCCACTTCTGACTTTGTTTTCCCTTCAAATTTTGTCTTCAAAACCCAGATGACCCAGGCAGCAGGACACGTGAACATTCCTGTGGGGTCTGAGTGCTGTGCAAACACATACTCAGTTACAAGCCATGCCCACAGTGTTTTGTCCTGCCTTGGGGAAGAGCAGACTGCCAGCCAGCAGTGCAATCTCAGAGATACATACTGCTAATTCTGTTCTGTAGGTTTCAGTGGTGAAACCTATAGCAACAAAATTTTCGATTTAGCAACGAAAGCCTCTTGGAAATCACCTAGATGTGTCATTCGTCAGTGTGGCTTTTGCCTTCCAGGGAAACCCCAGCACAGGGAGAGATTTGGCACGTGCTTCTCTACACGCAAGGAGCAGCAAAGTGTCAATACAGAGCTGGACCTGGGGTCTAGGACATGCTCACTAACATGGTGCTGTCTTCATTGTCAAAAGCAGTTGACACCTACCTTTGTAACTAGGCCGGTGCAAATCATGTGAACCCATGTAGTGAGTTGTTCAGCACCTAATTTCTGAAGGCAGTTTAGGCAAGACCCTGCTACTGAAACTCGTAAGAGTGGGAAACAGAATGGCTTGAAAGAATCGGATTGATCGTGATGTGACGATCAGCAACAGAAGTACAATAAATAGATGCTAAGGTCTTCAAGATTAGGCCACTAAGGTCTGTATACCCAACAAAACATACCAAATATTTCCATTTCATTAGGCATTTAGTATTTTAACATCTTGTCAGATTAGCTCCTGAGCTACACAGCCTAATTATATGAAATTAAAATGTATATATTTAAAAAAGTATTTTTCACCTCCATGACTACAAGCCACTTTGCAGTCTCCTTAGGGGAAGTCTATAAGAATTAAGAAAATTAAGTTATTAGAGCAGCCAAAACCTAGACATTTTCAGAATAACATGAGGTGTGTTCCATAGATCCACAGGGTGGAGAACATTAATCTTTTGCTGCCATTACTTTAAAAAGGATCAGCCTTCTCTGTGAGCCTCAACACTTCACATAGCTGTTACATTCTCTAGCCAGACTCCTAACTCACACATGTGATGGTGTGGCTACTTCTCCCTGTTCTCCAGGGCTCACAGACCTTGGATTGAGGTCCTTAACCTCTCTGTATTGTGTCCAACATCCCATTACAATAAAACACCATTGTAAAGAATAGCATCAGATGATGAGGTAATGTTATTTACCATGTCCGGAAGGAAGGTTTTCCTGTTTGTGTCTGAAGTACACCGGAAACATCACCATTTGTGTATGGAAAAATGATGTCGGGCAAGCAGTGCAGACACAGTTGGTCTGTAGTAAACCTGCCCCTGCCAGAGTCTGCACCATTGTGTTCCCTGATGCAGCCCGAGACCATCCCAGCCAAGTGCTCCTGCACGGCCATGCGCTGATTTTGCTGCTGTAACCAAGGGAGGAGTTGGCAAGAGCTTGTTCTTACAGGGAAATCCTTGACCGCAGCAAAGGGCAGACAGTAAGTGAGTTGGATTGAGCAGTAGTGCTTGGTGGCAATTTATAGTGTCTGTGGTCTGCTGGACTCTGCAGATTCTGCTCAGGGCTAGGCTGGGAGTGAGAGGGAGAGTGCGGGGAGAAGCTCCCTGCCTTCAACCGCTGCTGATGAGCTGCAGAGCCAGGGGGAGGGAGAGTGTGGGAAGCTGAACTAGGCAGAGGTGCAGGAATTAGAGGAGTTGAAGAAAGAATCAGCAGTAGCAGAAGAGTTTGTTGGACTTTATCCTTTCTTCTTTTCAATGCAAAAAGAGCAAACAATGGAGAGAAATCCTGATATTTACTAAAGCAGGGATGTAATATAGCTCCATAAATGAAGGAAAAAACACAGCCAACAGTGTAGAAGCTGTGGGACATGCACTAGCCATGAAAGAACACCTAACAGAAGGTATTTATGTGTGAAGTGAGCTCTGACAGAGTTCACAGGGGAGAAAATCAGAGGATTAAAAATGCATTTAGAAACTAAATGGTAGAAGAACTAAGTTGTGGGAGAGGAGTGGATGAATATGCTGTACAGAAACATCAGGAACTGCAAGTGCAGTTCTAAGACGAGGACTCATCTAAAGAAACATAATCACAAAGAAAAAGCAGTATTAATCTTGATCATGAGAAGATTGTGCATTTAAATGAAAAGTTAAAACAAGTAAGTAAACACATGCCTGTAACTAAATATTTTGTAAAGTAAAACTTTTGAGAAGTTAAAGGGAGTAGTGAGTGAGCAGTGTTGGTAAGGGAGTTACACATGGAAAAAAAAATCCCTTTTTTTACATTAAAAAAAAAAAAAAAAAAAAGAAAAAAAACACCAAAAATTGCTTTCTAACTTTCCTCCACAAAGGGAAGCTGAGGGGAGAGAGCTGATGAAGAGGGCTCCAGAACCTGACTCACTGACCAATGGGCCAGCATGAAGACAGATACTTAAGAGAAAGTAGAAAGCCATAAAGAATGGCATCATAGAATCATAGAATAGTTAGGGTTGGAAAGGACCTTAAGATCATTTAGTTTCAACTCCCCTGCCATGTCAAATGACAACAGGTGTTGTGAAGTGGAAGAATACTGTAAGGATGCCAAAACCCAAGCAGTTTCACTCTGTTCTAAAAAAGTGTTAAAAATTTCTTCAGTTTAACAAACATTAGAGGAAACAAAGAAAGGCAGCCATGGTGAGGGTGGATGAAGAGAAATTGCAGCATAACACAGTTTGTCTCAAAACAAACAGCAGTCACTCAAAGAGGTTATCATCCAGAACACAGAGCAGAGGCAACAAAAATCACCACATATAGGCTAGAATTCAAAGTTCAAGAGGACACATCTCTTCAGAATGACAAGAGAATTACCATGTAAAGTGGCAGGTCCTGGACAAAGTGTTTCATGTTTGTTTTCTTAAACACACATTTTTTTTTACCTAGAAGCTTGGGGTGAAGGTGATACTGTAAATTATGACCAATGAAGGAACAGAACATGAGTGCTTGAGAGCACACCATGCAATTGCATCTGCTGCTGCCATCAGGCAGGTGCTCAGGTAGAGAGAAGTATGACAAGACAAGCATCACAGAGAGCACAGTGCACCACACTTACAGCTTTTCCTTGAAAAACAGGACTCACACCAGAACAGACTCACAGAGAAGTGACTAGGATGACTGTAAGAACTGCGAGCCTGGTTAGCTCAGTAAGGTGAAAAAGTACTGAGAATGCGACTGCCATTTTAGATAAGCCCGAGAGGAGTGATAGTGCCAGGGGTATGCTGTCCAGGGTGGAGGGAGCGCTGAGCCAGAGAAAATGGGCAGCAAGTGCCTTCTGCCTAGATAGCCTACTAACTGCTAAGGGTTTTCTCTGTATTGCAGGATGAAGCTCTGGAAGTCAGCAGCATTCACAGCAAGACTCAAGTGATCTTGAAGAGCAGCCTCACTGGTTTATGCAGAGGGTTGATTTTCTCACTGAGAGGTGGCAGTGTGAGTGCACCTGGCCAGAACAGCTCCACTTCACTAACATTATGATCATAATAACTTTCTTATAAAAACAAATTTTGACTGTGGCTCCAGAGCCACAGGTGTTCTCAGAGTGATCTTTAGTCACCGGGCTCTGTCCTGTTGCCAGCATCAGTGCCAACGATTCTCAGTCGTAGGGGTATTTGATACGCAGTGCCTGAGAATTTTCAAATGAGGCATGGAGTAACACACAGATAAGAAATCTGTTTTCTCACAGACACTGGGATAAATTGGAATAGACAAAGACTTTTCAGAAGAGCTATTTTCTGTTTAGGAAATTGATTATAATTGAGATGTATAATATGAATTATCCTACCACACTGAAACATCAAGCTGCCATTCTTTTCCGTGGCTTGCAGCAGAATTATGTCTTTGTGTGCATACACAATACATAACTAACTGGCCATCCTACCACACACAAAACACAATTTTGACTGCAAACCAGTAAAGAACTGGTTGCTTATTTAATGCTTTATTTTATCTAATACTGAGAAGATTGCTATCAATTAAATAGTCTTTACATAAACTGGGAAAATGCATCCTTCAGCTGTGTTTTCTTTGACAAAATACATGAGGATGGAGTCTGGGCTTGATCTTGTTGCAGCCAGCAACAAATTTCTCATTTGGCTCTTGCTATTGCATAAGTATACATTCATTTTATTTCCACCAGCAGAAACATATCTGGTTTATATAATATTAAAAGTAAAGCTGCCAGAAAGCCAGAAAGCATATTGATTAGAAAAGGCAAAGATAAACAGCAGTCATCAGACCCAAACGAAGGCCGCAAGAACTCATGTTTTCTTTGTTTTCCCTGCTGCTGCCTGGCTGCCTGCAACTTCTGAAGCAAACGCAAGCACTGGGAATATCATATCTGTTCTGAGGGCAACTAGTGCATCTACAGCTAAAACCTGGCAAAATATGCTGTGCCACACAATATGCTTTACTGAAACCAAAGCAGGTTTCTGTGTGGCTTTACAGACTCCACAGCCACAAACCTAAAGATGGTGATTTGTTTGAGAAGTAGATGACACAACAAAAAAGGAGGAAACCAAAGTTTCCCCTGTCACTGCTGGTTCATTGTTCTCCAGTACCACTGTACACCTTGAGGAGAATCAGGGCAGTCAAGTGTCTCTCTTTTTGACCCAGAAAATGTCTCGGCTGCTTTATGTGCGTTTGTAGAATTGTACTTCAAAGACAGAACTCCTTCCATTGGTCTGGTAAGATCCATAAATATGGTTGTCACAGGTTGTGAGTTCTGCAGAAACCCTGCAGATACTCAAATTGCATTATGTAGACAACCACAGATTGAAGCCAACAACTGAATAGGAACCAAGGCACAATTTTTGATTAAATATGGTTAGAGATATACAGCTTTATTCCGGCGTGATAGCTAATTACATTCTCCAAACAGTCTAATAAAACAAAACACGCAGCCAAATGGGGCCTCTAATTAGCAAGCAGCCATTGGCTTCCTATACTCTCTTGAACAAAAACAAAACCCAAAACCCAGCAATGCTGCCCTGCAATGCTGGAACACAGAGAAAAATGGCGTTGAACTGTAAAGCTATCTTAGCTGGTTTTCTATAGTCATGATAAATAAATAAATAAATATTAGAAATTTGTATGTCCTTCCTATCTCCCGAGAGCAGCTGGCGTCCTAGCACTTCAGGTGCCATCTTGCATGATGTGAAATGACACAAAAGCAATTTATGCCATCTAAACGACTTACCATTGACAGTGCATATCAGCAAGTACGTATTTATAGCTGGGACAAGCACATTCAGTTTAATTAGCAGCTTTCCCCAAATGAAAAAGCAGCAGCATTTCAGACAGCCCATGTTATTTGTGAACTTCTGGGAAGACATATTTTAACAGCAGTGTAAAAGGAACAAAAGATTTACTTTAATGAAAAAGGTGTTGTGAGGACCTACATAAGGAGTTCAAATCTTTGAGGAAAGTTTCAAGGACACAAAATGCAGCTCTCATTTTCAAATGCAGCCCATCCAACTCCCAACAAATATTTACCATATTGTTAAAGATGAAGTATTTTTAGAAAATAAGAAAGATAGAAATAAGTATTTCAGACGAAGGAAGTTTGCTTCAACAAAAATTAATGTTATTGCTGGTGTTCCTTAGTTTTAGCCTCTTAAACTGCAATAGTGACACTACAGTTCCCACGTTCCTCCTTGGTTCAGCTAATGACATGTCATGAAGATCTTGCAGAATATCTTTTAGCTATTTATTAACTCTCTGAATCAACAAACTGCAGTCAAATTGATATCAAAGACCTGACAGACAGCCTTATACATAAGTACACCTTTCATAGGCACATCTCTGGCTTATGAAAGAAGCTGACAAATAAAGCTCAGGGGGGAGTTCTTCAACAAAAATGAACCACAAATCTAATTTTAAGGAATATGAGGTGACAGATGGTATTCTTCCTATTCTAATGTTAGTTTTAATTTGTTGAGAACTACGAAAAATTAGAAGTGCTATCAACCAAGCAAAACAGTCTGATTTAAAAATTAAATTAGATGCATCAAAATGCATTTCTTCTTTTTAAAAAGGACTGTTTCTTCTCCCCAAGCTCAGAAAAATAAATGTAAATTTGAAGAATGTCTCTGTGTTGTCAGATAGGCTTTTTTCCCTCATCAATCTTCTTCTATGAAAAACATTTGTATAGACATCACCCAATCTCTGTGATAAGTCTGCAGTGTGGCAGCTCTGTCTTCTTCCCCAGCTCCTTTATGTGAAAACAGCAACAACAGAAGCAGGGAACTGTGTTCACTGGCTGCCATCACTGGCCAGCAAAGGGGGCTGTGTCAGGACCCACTGAGCAAGTGGGAAGCTCTCTTGCCTGGGAAACTGAAGCTGAAAATAAGATGCACATCAAACAGGGAAGTTGCTCACTGAAAAAATGTGGATGATGTCAGTTCTTCTACGCCGATAATAGTTTAAACAGTGCTCTGCTTTTCTTCTAAGAGACACTCCAGTTCCACAGAGCATCAGTGAAGCAGTGAAGCAGTGAGCAGTGAAGCTCAGCCCAGCAGCAGCAGAAGCCCCTTTGGCTCAGCAATGGGACCTGACCACCCTGCAACCAACTCTCTCTATCAGTGCCATCAGGCAAACCCTAATCACCAACATTAAATCCATGCCATTTATACACTGAGATATATACATACAGTAAACTACTTGCAAATACACCCCAGACTACAGCTCCCTTGCATTGTGCATATTGCACACAGAGACACATAGCTCATGCAGTGACTTTGAGCAGTTCAACCACAACAAAACCAATATGATACCACACTTTAAGCTTCTTTCCAGGCTGAGAACTACTGTCTTGTTGGATTTATAAACCTCTACCTTAACCGAAGTCAAACCACATGTAAATGAAGTCCATTTGAAAACTGTCTCACTCCAAGGTACAGAACTGCAGAAGATGGAGAGGCAAGTAGCTGAAATTAAGGGACTTGTCTATTTTCAGAGCTGAAATCTAAATTACTTCTCCAAACTCCCTTGTTCATTATTGTCTTTCTGCACTCATTAGTTGTGTTGCTTGGTAATTTCAGACCATGTATCATTACTAGAATTCATCAGCAGAGATCTGATTCTGCCTGTATCAGGTCATAACACCACAGCAATTATTAACCCTCCTATCCTTGTCCCCAGGCTGCTTGGTGGATCTCCAGACATCTTTAGTCAATAATCATAAAAGTGAATTGTCTGCTTTATTAATCTCCCTCCTTGCCAGCTTTATTTAAACAGTTCACAGAATAACAAAGAGACTGAAGAGTGTGCATTCTCCTATTTAAACACAGAATACCTGCTTTTATTTTTGAATCAGGGAGATAATAAAACTTCTCCAAGAAATAAATGTGAAGAAGTCTTTCAAACGATCCTTTTCCTTGAGTTCTGTTTCAGCAGTGGAAAAAGATTTCCTTTTCAGAACAGAAGCCTCTCAGTTTCAAGAATTTTAACTATAGATCTATTGTAATACAGATGAATGCCAAACAATTGATTAGAAGAGTGTGAATAATTACAACTCGCATCCAGTAACTGCAGTTCTCTTCTGAACTTATCCTCAGCAGGGAGCAGGGTTGGGGTGGCTGAACATAACCTCACCATTGTATGTACAACAGCTTGGTTTCACACACGAGCTTTTTAAAAAAATATCAGCATTTGAGCTCTTTCACCTCTGCATAGTATGAGTATTTTGTAGTATTCAACTAAAATGGTAAAACATAAGAAATGGAAACAAATAGAATCATTTTCTTATGTGATTAGGCTGGAGTTTACACTGTTGGAAGAAGGGACCTCATATTTTTGACTGAGTTTGTATTGGTGGTCCTCCACCTTGAGCCATTACGCTTATGATGGGAAGTTGCACACATATCTAGAATTCAAATATTACTCAGCTGGTAAAAAACCAAACAGAAATGTAATTGGAAGTTAGTTAAAATTACTAGGTTTTAGATAGAAAACAGCCTACTGTGTAAAGACAAATCAAACACTGCAAGAGCCCAACTAACTCCTAACCAGGACTTTGTGGTTCAGCTGTGTTATAGTCTGCATGGAGAGGAAGTTCATCAGTATCAATTAATCTCGTGTTATGTCAGGCATCCCGCTTGCATCCTTGTATCTGGAATGCCTGAGGGGAGGAGAAGAGCTATAAATGCCAGGTGCACTAAATACAAAATTTTTTTCTTCCATTTATGCCCAGTGAAAACCATAAATGATAGAAGAGAAAAAAACCTCTCACCTGTATCAACAGAGGCAAACTCTTTTTCCATTTCCACAGAAAATGTCATGACCTAAAGGATAAATTCACAGACTTCCCAGGACTTGAGGCTGTCCATCTGATGAGAGAGAGTGCAGATGGTGCTTGGCCTTCAACAGAGACTTTTCATTCACTAGGAAAAGAGCTGTAGGTTGTGTAACAGTGAGAATGAGGCAATATAGTGATCTGAGCAATGCAAAATGTAACTTCTGTTTATTTAATCTCACAGATTTGGGAAAGACCTTTGCACAGAATACAAAAATCAGTGTGTAAAACATTAATCTTGCTAGTGTTTTACTAATTCTTAAGATTCACTAATCTTGAAGATTTTTTTCTATTAAAGCCAAGTGTAAGAAGGCTCTTGACATAAATATAAGCTGTACACACAACTGCACATGAAGGTAAATCCCAGCCAAACAGCCTATTGAGCACAGGGCAAGTACTGTAAGTATTGTAAGACTGTGTCTATAAAGTTTAGTCATGATTTGCATGCCGATATGTGCTTCTAGGAGCCAGGAGCATCATCACACATCTTTTGTTTCACTTTCAGTAACAGCCTTTCAAAGTCTTCATTCAGGTTGAGAAAAAATACAAGTAGGATACCTCCATTCTACATAAGGAGTAAAGGGTTTTGGAGAAATCTGCCCTCTGTCCTTGGCTTTGAAGAGTACTTTTGCAATAGATGGCAGTAGGGTCTGGAAGATAATTGGTTGGTAAGCATTTGATAATCTTCTGCTTGGAAATACAGGCAAAAAACTCTCCCTTCTGACATTTAAAGGTGAGCTCTTTGGTGTCAAAGTGCTGAGGGAATTTAGTGGGACCAGTTAGTGCTTCTTTATGAATAATTCTGAATTTGCTGCTCTAATGAGCTGTTCTCTATATCTCTCATGATTGTCACTCATCTTGCTGAAAATGACTTGGCCTGACAAATCCTGTTAAGCCTCAGAAATTAAATGAGATCTGAAAATGCTTGAGTACACACCCATAGCTCCACATACTGTTCTGATCAGTAGTGTTAGTTAAGCAAGGTTGGAGGAAAGCCAATAAACCTAGAGCTATCAAACAGGATTGCCAGAAGCAACTAATAGGCCTGAGAATAACGGGTGCTCCCCACTCCTTAGGATCACGCCACAAACAGCAAAAATGGAAACAATTAGGAAAGATACAAGCTAATTACTCAGAGCCATCCAGGTCTATTCTGGGTGGAGCACACAATTCCCACAGTGGCAGCACAGCCCTGAACATGGAGCTGCAGAAAAAGGGAATGTTTGCTGCACAGCAGTGCAGCATGGCCAGGGCACACAACGCTGTGTCCCTCACCAGCCCACACTCCTGACAGCAACAGCATGTGCAGGCTGGAGGGCAAAGTTCTATAGGTGTTTCACCAGGGCATTTGACTCATTTATCCTTCAGGTAATTGCCAGGTTAAGAGGGAAAGCTCTACCCTACCAAATAATTTTCAATACAGACTGTCAGTGGGAGGGCTATCCCATTTGTCACCTTCCACTGGACAGCTGTAAAGGAAAATTAGAAAAAATAACATTTAGGGGGAAAAAACCCAACCAAACAACAAAACCAAACTCCTTTCCACACCCCACCCTTCCACCTCCCTCCCCCCCCCAAAAAAAAAAAAAAAAAAAAAAAAAAACAAAAAAACCACAACCAAAAAAAAAAAAAAACCAAACAAAAAAAAAAAAAACCCCCCAACAAACATGCTGGACTGGGGGGCCTGTGGGATTGTACTGCCTGACAAAGTAACACAGGAAAAGTAGGAATTGAGGGGGAACATTCAGACAAACTTTTGGATTCAAGACCTTTCTTCAGATCCCCCAAAGCAAATCATGCTTCCAGGGATTGACTGTGAGAGTTATTGTTTCAATAATTTATTTAAACCAAAAGGTCTCTAGTACTAGACAACAAAATAGTAGGGGTACCAAAAAGTTACATAAAGGAAAACACAAGAGGAAGTTGAATTCTATAATATTGATCTATCCCTCTGTGTTTTCCTCTATTTGATAGCCCCTATAGCCTTTGGAAATATTTCCTTTGAGACAGAAAGCTGATCTGCTCCTGCTAGGCTCCCAGGGCAAGAACTCCTGGCCACAGCACCTCTCCCCATCCATCACTGCTACCCAACAGCTTCCACTTCTCTGTTCCAGAAGCCAGATCTAACCTGCTCCCATTTGGGAACTACCTTGCCAGCAGCTCTCTTCAATTTTAGTTAAGAAAATAGACTTTCAAGACTGTTATGCAGTGTTAGTGGGTTAAGAGAGTCAAAACAGTGAGGAAGAGAGCCAGGGTCCAGTGGGTGCATTAGGAGGGTGTGCAGCTGTGAGACACTGCCATCTGCAAATCAATTCAAAGGCAGCTTTAAAGGTCATGCAAATTAATAGTGACGTAGTCTTCCTCTCCAGCTCCGGCATGTGATTCTCATATGATTTCAGTGATTTGATGTGGGGAATGAAGACAAGTCAGCATTTAAACCAAATGAAAATTGCTGTATCAAGTGGTATCAGTCAGAAACACTAACCACCAGAAAACTGACTATCCTGGTTCGGCTGCTCTGGAAGACCCTCGCTGTGCAGCTGCAAGAAAAGGAACCATCTCACCAATTTTGTGGCATCACTTTTTTTTCTTTTTAACCTAACAGCTCCACAGATTCAGGTTTTCACTGAGTGCAGCGACAGAGGCATGCGAGTACTTTATCCCTCCAGGGTGTAACTCTCACTTAACAACTATCCAGCGTTACAAACTCTGCAGGTGGGTTTCTATGGCAGGATGTACATGAGCTCGTGTAGCCTGTGAAGAGCTGTCTGGAGAAGAGGCTGTTGTCCTTTGCCCTGCAAAAGCCTCCATGGCTGTGCTTGCCGACACTCTAGAGCTCTGCTTTGACTGGGAGATTAGGAGGAACATGGCCACCCTGCATGGCACCAGGGCAGAGAAGGTGCCAGGTTCACCAGAGCAGATAAACCTGGAGCAGAACTGCATTTTACCACACGCCATGAGTGCCTGCATCCCTCAGACCAGAAACTGCTCTCCAGCTCCTAGCAATTCACAGGTTGAGCCCCAGTCTTTTTCTATACTAAATCCCATATTTATACACTGAATGACATGGTCTGCTCATGCAACTGAGGCATTTGTGTAAATGCATAAATTCAGAGGCATCCCTGAAAGGTAGTAGAAAGAACCAAAAATTGGGAAATAAAATCCTAATTCAGCCTGAAAAAAATAAATGTATAGTTCAGTGTTAGCCTTACACTGATTTCCCGTATTTCACCCTTATTTAACCCAACTTCCCCCCCAGTCCATTGTACTGGGGTGAATCATGGCTGACTCAGATGTCCAAGTCATATATTTTATTACAATTTCATCCATATGAGATTTGTCCAGTCATATATGGTGGTTGCATACCCAGGCTTGCTATCAGTGCAAGAGTGAGCTGCGGTTGATGCCATATAGTGTGAACTTCAAACATTTAACATGTACAATCTCTGCATTTCTCTTTGGGTGGATTTAATGGATTTTGTATTCCATAATGAAGAGAAAATGATGGATGCTATGATTATAGTACCATAATGCACATTTGTTTGAATACAACTGTATTTTTCCATATCATCCGTATTAGAAAACAAAAGAAATATATGATGAGGGTATTTCTTGGTTGCTGACGGTAGTAACTAGGTGCTCCTATGGTTCATTCATTGCTTGAATACCAGTTTTACAACAGTAAGTAGTGCCTCTAACATTAAGTTTTGCTCATGGGCAGCTCCCTATCTCACTTGCACGAGCATATATCCTTTCTCAGAACTTGCTTTCACCCCAGGGTAAGTTTTCAGATGACAGAGGGCAAATTCCACATAATTTACCAGAGCAGTACTATGTGACCAAGTCTTTCAAAAGCCAGACTGTATTGGACAAACCAGAAAACACAGAAAGCTAACAGAATTTCCCTTTGTTCGCATAAATACAGAATAAATTGGGAAACCAGAAATGGAAACATTCCAGAACCAGCCTCACTCCCTCCCTCCTGCAAAAGAAAGCCCCCATGAATAATACAAACTTTAAGATCCCAGAATGACCCATTTCATGCAAACAGCTCTGCTTCTGAGAGCATATGCAGTACATTTAGTGCACTTACATATATTTTTACAGAAAACCCAATATATACATATTTATCATGTATACAATAAACACAAAATATATGTACTCAAACGCAAGATCCCTGGACATTCAATCCAGCCGCAGTTTCAAGCCACATGTCAGTGACCTAGCAGACACCATGCAACTCAGGCAAAATATCCTTCCTGCACTGGCTACTCACATTACAAACAGGATTAGAAAGTTTACAGTTGTTCTGAATGCAGCTGCTGACAGGAGAGACAGAGCTTACACAGCAAGGTAATGAACTCCAAGGGGACAGCACTTAAATGTTTTTTTCTTGAAAAGGACGAATTCAACATGTGAACATGTCCAACCCACAGGGATGAAGCTCATCATTGCCATGCAGCCACCTCTGCCCCTCTGACACTGGTGTCACGTGGACAGGCAGGATATACTGGAGACATAAGCCTGATGCCTGGAATCCTACCTCACTCTCCCCCACTACAGCTGGCAAAACTGACAAAATGGGCAGAGCTGGGCATAAGAGTAAAGAACAAGAAGGTGATCAGAAATCTGCAGCAATGCATCACTTCCTTCTGTATTTTCAATAGTGAGTAATCATTTGTACCCAGAGTATATTAGAGCAATCAAAAGCCTGCTCTCGCTGAACACTGATGTTACAGATGTAATACAGACCTTATTTACCCAAATGCTGTGCCAGTGCAGTTACATCAGCTGTGTGTAAGTTCACTAACATAAGTTAAAAGCCATTTAGGAAGCTGAACTGTCAGATGCAGTCACTGGTAAGAACTCAGTAGCCCAGAATGACTGGCAGGAATCCTGGTGTGGAGAGTGCATTCCTGTAGCAGTACAGAGGGTGCTTGGGGCAGCTGGCCCGCTTGAACTTTAGCTGTATTTAAGCAAGACCTTTCTGACTACTTGCAGATGGTAAAGTTATAAGGATAACCTTTAACAGTGGTACTCATAAAATGCTTCTCTGGTAATTCTGTGGTTGCCTCTGCACTTTGTCCCACACAGCAACCCACAACATACATGTAAACCTGAAAATAACATGTAAGTGTGGACCCTGCAAACACACAGACTATGGCTGGATGCAGACAAAACAATCAGTACGCAGCAACCCTGCAACAAGAGAGAGAGAAAACTGGGAGAGTCCAGTAAGGCAGGCTGTTCACACATTGTACGTTTAGCAATAAAGCAGAAAAGAAGCAAAAAAACCACCTTCTAGTGGCCTCCTTTTCATCACACCTCTTTTGAGAAAGCAGTACTTCTGGAAAAAGGTAAGCCTTGTTTTCCACTGATGGCTAATGTGTTTAATGTGATATGAAACCATTGTTCTTGCATTGATCTCAGGGCCCTGTTTCAGACACTGCTGCAGCAGCAAGTGAAGTGCAAGACCAGCAGTGTGCATCAAGACTTGCGGCAAGACAGGAAACCTCCAGCAGATCCACCCTTCCTTCCTGCGCTCCCCAGCCAAGTCACACACCCCGGGTGAGAGCAGCTCACGCAGCGCTGAGAAAGCTGAAACAAGCATTCTGCAACTAAATTTAGAGTTTCTCATATAACACAACCGTTTTGCAGAATCTCTCAAAGGCTACCGTGCTTCTAAGTCAAAGCATGACACAGCACATGGTAGGAGATCACCCAGATTTCTCCTTTTCATAGTATTTATTTAATTCTGGACTTCATCTTGATCTTAATGAAATGAAAGAGGCTCAAATCTATCCAAATCTTGTTCGGACCCATGAAGCAGGTTATTTATTTAGTTATTTAGTTGCAAAAAATAACCAACCTCTGAAACCACAAAACTGCTGTCAGAATGTTACAACACACTGAAAGCTTGAAACAGTAAAGCTGACATGGCAGATGACAGATTTTAAGACAACATCTGGTCCCCCTGAAGCAGGGGGAGTTTTCCTTTGGAAAGAGCAGAGATCCATACTTTTAACTTCATACTCTTTTAAGTACTTTTTCCATTACAATGATAAACAGAAAGGCAGAACAAGCCCCCCGCACAGCATTACCTCTAGCAAGCAAACTTCAATATACTGAAAACTGACCAAGGATTTTTCTTCATAATTAGTGCTGCATTTTGTTTAAGCTACAAAAACCACCCCAGGAGCTGTTTCCCTGTGTGCTTGGTAAGCGATTGCATTTGGGTGTTTCCTATTGACAGGCCCAGTTCACACAGGACTGACTTCTTAGGGACCTTTATTCACAGCCACCTTCCTTCACACCCTGCTAAGCAGAGAAGCATTTACATAAAGTGTCTAGAAAGCGTTTTTCTTTCTGACAGAAATACATAATCTAACATTTGGGAACTTTTCTTTCTTTCTCTGCATGGATATTTAAATACAGCAAGTTACTTTTTGGTCTAATTTTTCTTCTGCCTTTTAAGTAAATAGATGGTTTAGTGTGAGGTGTCCCTGCTTATGGCAGGGGGGCTGGAACTAGATGATCTTAAGGTCCTTT
>JBCJKH010013435.1:17608-32915 GCA_039877255.1 Loriculus beryllinus | reverse complement strand
CTGTTAATGTTCTCAGTTATTAATATTATTAGTAAGAGAGGAGTGAAACTTTAAAGCAGGATTATTAACATATATTTTAGTAGCTAGCTATGCACTATCCTGAATGCATATTTGTTGTAGAAATAAAAAAAAAAAAAAGTAAAAAAAAAAAATAATAATAAAAAGAAATCACAGTTATCCTAACTGTAGTGAGTTCTTTTCACCATCCTCCATTTGCCAGAACAGGATATCTCACTCATAACATAATAGACTGTGAGCTGTAATGCAACATGGAAAATAACATAATGAATGGATTCACTAATATATTCTAGCATAGAAAACTTACTGGTATGGAAAAAGATCTAACCACAGTCTGCTAAAAATTAACTACAGCTTGTAAAAGCATTCAGTTTCAACTTCTGTCACTTTGGCTCAGCCAAAGCAAATCTGACAGCCTAGGTGACAATATTTGGATGGTGAATTTAAGAAGCTGTGATTTATCACTTTGAGCTGCAAGTATGGTTATACAGTAATTCCAGCTTGGAAACTCCAGATCTACATAATTAATACCTGGAATTTAACAATATCTATATATAAAATTTAAGCCTGTGACAGTAGGACACTTCTGCCTCTCAACATCAGGAATCTGAACTGTGCAAATACAGTTTCAGATAACTCTGAGGGTTCCTGTTTGAATTTCAGTGTTTTCTCTTCTGAAATGATTACTCACAATGGATTGGCAGTGTCAGCAACCTGCCCTGTCACCCAAACTAACACCTGGCATTCCTGTTGTGCTGAACTGGAATAGATGCAGTCTGCAGGCCATTGCTGTGCTTTATTCCCTTCTATAAGTATGCTCACTGACTAGCTGAAGGGTGTGTAACTTTGTGAGCTTGATCCAAGCTCCAAGCAGTTGAGTTTGCCAAGAAGTGTTAAGAGGTATTATAGAAAGGCAATTATAAATTATAAATTCAAATTAAAGGAACTACCCATGCACAAGTTGAAGTAGCATCTTTAATGTTTTCAAGGATTAGTAGGATCTTTGGTGGTTATAATTTACTTTTTCCAACTGTATACGCTAAGAAGGAATCCTTCTTACTGCACTTGTACCTGTAAGTCTGACTGTATCTGACAATACCACTGCTACCTTTACTACTACTCTACTTAGTACTACATATTCACATTAGATAGCTATGTAACAGCACTGCTAGGTATGCATGTACTACAGATACATAGCCACATCATGGCACTATTTATACTATCCTTTCCATCTGACGCAGAAAGAAAAAATGCTGCTGCAGGAAGCATGGCAAAACTCTTCTCACCTCCTGTACTGGTTAGCTTTGCCATGCAAGTCCCGTGCTTCAGACCACACCATCTTTGTTGGCAGAGATAAGACCTTTAATTATACCAAGATACGTCATGCTAAAAAGTAGGCAAGCTTTTGGTTTTACAGATCTGAAATAGAAGCAGTACATTTTAAAGTTATATTCAAGAGAAGAAAAGTTACACAGGGTTTCATTAGTTACATATGAGAACAGGAAGTGGGAGATACAATAAAACTATTTCTTCAGAGGAAAATGAGAAATAAAAGCTATTTACTGCTTTGGAACAGGAGAAGATAAGTTAGGGTCAGAGCTACTAGTTTTATTATCAATTAGTATTTCAATAGAAATACTAAAATTTGGTATCCAACAGTCATGAATTTTGGTTCTCAGTCTCATTTTTGGAAGATGTCCCTTAGCTCTTTGATGATCCAAATTAGAATAGGTATAGAGTAAATATTTTGTAAAAGATATCCCTCCACTTATAATCTTAGACTTTGAAGTCTGTATTAAAAGAATGGAGACAAAGAGCCGGGGAAAAAAAAAAAGTGATGCAAAAACCTGTTCAGATTGAGACTGGAGTCATGATAGCAAAGAGCAGAGAAAAAACAAACACTCCACTGGGGTCAAAATAGTGTCTACACACATAGGCTATTCAGACAAGACTAAAAAAAGAAGAGGTTATGGGTTCACCAATAATGAATATAATATATTGTAAAATCCTGTTACATATCTTTCTAGCCTATGAAATAGATATATTTTTGTGTCATATTAAGTGGAAACATTTTCTTGCATATGACATTACTGAGAAAAATCAGAACATGCTTAAAATTCACTCCACAATAATTCTTCCTTTCTCACTACAAGTTTTGTTATTCCATTGTGATACAACCGAACCCTCAAAAAGAAATGTTTTGGAGCATGGTGTGCAAACAGGAATGAAAAGAGTAGGTTTTTTGTGTATAAAAAAATGCTTCAGTTAGAAAACAGTATAAAAATTGAAAGAGTAAAGATGTCAGTTGCCTCTGGACCACAGAAATCAGGAAGACTATGATTTATTTTATAAGGCAGAATTTCAAAGTGTTATAATAGCACATAATATTTTCCATTCTTTATTTAATACTTACTTCAAGCTAGTTATAAGTTCTGATTCCTTGATGTATGTGTTGCTTTTTTAAAAATTTGCATTTCAGTTTTGTTCTTCCTGAAGAAATCAAAAATTAGATTAAAAAAAGAGAAAAAGAAGATTTAGTAAAAAAATGCATTTTCCACTGGGAAATTATTGTAATGAGAAGTTGTCATCTCTATGTATAGTAGGATACTTATCTCACAGGGTTATATTATCAGAAAAAGAGATAAAAGTGAGAGACACTGGGAAGGTCTGCTGGGAGATACATGCAGAAGCCAAGGCAGAGGCAGAATAAAACAAACTTTTTTTTTTTTTAAATTTTATTCCAGTCTTAAAATCTGATAGGAATGCATAGCTTAGTGTCTATATAGGTTTGAGCCATCTCAGAGGTCAGCCGTTTCCCATCTGTTACGTATCTGTGCACTGTTTTATAGTTTGGAGTCATTTGTCAGTGTGAAAAGCAGAGGCTCATCAACCCATTAGTTCTTCAGCCTTTGGTATTCTTCAGACCATGATGGATGATTGTCCATGTAACTACTGTACTGTGCCCACTTTCAACTGCATTACTGTCTCTAGACATCTTGCTAATATGCAGGAAGCAATAGTGACTTTTCAGTGTTTAAAAAATGAGCTGAAAAAAAATCAGCTGAAATTTTCCTGCTGTCATTTTCAACTCTTCTTTAATATCATCTCAAATCAGAAAGGATTCAGAAAAGGTTAACACTCATAAGGATGACACTAAGATAAAAGAATGTAGCATAACACTGCACATGCCATGTTTACTGACTGTGCAGCATATTTTATAGGAATCTCTGAGCTAGCTAATAAGGCTAATCTCTAACAAGGTAGCTAGTGTCACAGCACAGCAGCATACAATTTTAGATGCTGTGTAGTGAAAACATTATCTTTAAAAATAACATTTTTGTTCAGTTTGTTAAAATACATCTCAAACATGAAAAAGAGGCAAAAATCTTCCCTTTATAATGAACATTAGAACTATGCAAGCTTTATCTCTGAGGGTGCAGCTGCTGGGGATAACTGGGCAGAGAGCTATGCCCATGTTAACTCAGTTTCTCCTTCCCTCCAGGATGCAGTGTGGCTCAGGCACTTGCCTAAAAGAACTCAGAATAACTGTGAAAAAGACCATGCTTCCTCCAAGCGATATCTCAGCAAATTGCTCTATAAGCTCCTGACAATCCGAAGAAGTCTGGACCTGCAGATTGGTTAACTGATACAGTAAGTAAACACTGAACTACTTCATGTTAGGTGTAAATTGGCATGCTCTTTAGGACTTGCATTATGCAAGATTTTTCTCCCCCTCTTTCCTGCTAGGCAGTTGACACCATCAGTGACCTGATTGGGAAGTTTCCAAGGAGAATAGAAAATTTTCCTGCCTGAAACCAGTGGAGAGATTTGATGATCATTTACAGGGAAGTAAGTTATCAACTGCTGTCAAGACTTTATGGAAAAGAGATTGAAGTAAAAAGGATCAGGAAAAAAAGAAGAAAAGAAACCAAACCAACAAACCACATCAGCATTAGCAGCTAAGTGTTGTTTCACTTTTTGTATTTTATTTCACTTTATTCAGTTAGCTATTCCATTTGAGTTAAGAGAGAAGGAAGCCAACTGCTTCACAAGAGCACTTTGCAGAAATCTCTTAAGAAAAACAGAGTCTCTGAAGAAATCTGACCAGTAACAATTGCAGGAAATTTAGAGTGTGGCTGGAAGTGTTACACACCTTGGCAAAACCATAGAATCAGCAAGACTTCAAAAGACTTCAATATATGACAGTCTCAGTAAATAATTCTGATGACAGTTCAATGAATCCTGCAGGTACAATATGAACAGTGTGAACAGTGCTCATTACAAATGCAGTAAAACCAACAGATTTCACGGTAATCAGGAAAATAAGATACTTGCTGGAAAAGATTCTGGAAATAAAAAATATAGCTCAATAAAATCTGTTCTTAGGTACATGTCCCAGTGGATAGAATGCAGAAATAAATTCAAATGAACCTTATTGTTTTAATTCAGAAAGTGGAAAATCCATGAAAAATGTCATGAGTATAAATGCCTACAGTTTTAAAACTCACTGTTAAGACTCAAGCTGCTGTTACATTAGTATAATTAAACATATCTGGAGAAATCTTGATGAAATAGTAGAGGAAGCTTTATCATTCTCCAATGAATACTTACGTGGAGAAAAGAAAGAAAGCAAAAAAGTTCTTAAGAAAGAACAAAAAAAAAAAAAAAAAAAAAAAAAAAGGAAGAAAACCAGAAAGCAAGAAAGATGGATGGGAAAGAAATGAAGAAAGATTCTTTCTTTCTTTCAAGCCTGCTTTCACTCTTTCCTTCTTTCATTCTTTCTTTCTTTATTTTTTTCGTTCTGTCTTAAGAAAGAATGAAAAATAAAAAAGAAGAAAGCAAGCCAGAAACAAAGAAAGATAGAAAGAAGGGAAGATATTTTCTTCCCTTCTGGCCTGCTTTCTCTCTTTCCTTCTTTCCTTCTTTCTTTCTTTATTTTTTTGTTCTTTCTTAAGAAGGAATAAAAAAAAAAAAAAAAAAAAAAAAAAAAGAAAATCAGAAAGCAATCCAGAAAGTATTCTGAAAATAATCAGACATTATGGTGGTCAGTAACAGCGTAGAACTCTAATAGAGATTCATGGTTTTAACCAAAATTTGTATTAAAAGCATTTGCACAAATGTTGAAAACATGTCAAACTGTTCTGGTAATTGAAAGCTAAGGGTTGTAGAATAAAGAAAGCCAATAGTTATTTGAAGATTCGTTACTGTGAATGAGACCCCACATGAATCGGACACCTGGGAAATCTGGATGGGTTGTGTTAATTAAGAGAAATGGACAGCTGCTACCATAACAAAGGACTTCAGAATACATTGAGCTAATTTTACTGAGATGAAAATAGATTTTCATGGAGTATCCTTTATTCTGATTCACTACCTGGCTGATAGAAATGTTCTTCACTTTCAGTTAGAAAAATTATAAAAAGTAAGGTAGTGTTCTAGTCTTCCGCAAAATAACATTGATCTTCAAGCTGAGTGCAATACAATGGAACCTGTATGCCTAAGCTATATCTGAACTTCAAATTAGAGTATTTGGTTTAGAGTATGTTGACATTATTAATGCTTCTGAATGCTTACCAGCCTAAACTGAAATGTCTTGCAATGGTGAACTTTTCTTTACCTGAGGGGACAGCTTTCTCTAACATTAAAAAAACCACTTTTTTCTTCAAATGTCTCAAAAAAGAGAGGTAAAGTAATGTTCATGAAGATTTATGAATCTTTAAGCAACTGTTCTGGAGATTAACTTGCTTTAGAACCAGAACAGCTTTTTGAAGAAAAAAAAAAAGGTAAAGCCAAACCCCATACTTTCTTGTTGAGGCTGCTTGTATCCTCTGCTGAAAGTAGCCATGTCACGGCTTTAAGAAACCTCACTGAAACAGCTAAATAGAAGCTATCAATATGTATTGACCAACAATTTAATCTTCTTAATGTGTTAGTAGGAGAATAAATGTTGGCTGCAATTTGGAAATAAATTAAATGATGAATTGTGGTTTTGGACTCATTTGAATGTACTAGAATGGTTGCCTGAAAGGTATTCTATTTAATTGGTTGAACTTGTATTATGATTAATTTTCTGCTGATTATTTCATAAAATCATAGAATCATAGAATCAGTTAAAATATTTTCAACTGAAGGGTAACTCAGAGAAAAAAACATCTCTGATATGCTTAGAACAAAACCTGTAAGCTAATAAAATGCGTCCAGAAGAGTTTATGCATCCACATCATTTATCTCAGATTGCAGTATCAGAGATTAATTTAGTTATGCTTACATTTCTGGAGAAAGTAAATGGCTGTTTATTGGTTTTCTGAAGGAAATTTCGTCAGTGCACTGTGCACTCAGAGTGCTTGAAACCAAAGGGACTGCTGTGATGCCTACTTTGTAACACAAGAATTTGTAAAGAAATATGTGCTTTTCTTAGGTTCTTCCATTTCCTATAATTTCAAATAAATACTGCTGGTTTAGGTATACAATGTAGAAAGTACTAAATTTTGTTTAATTACTCAACGCAATATTCCCTGAAGTTTGGAGCTGAGCTTCAGTGGTGTCCTGCCCTTGACATCAGCAAAAATACTGAAGAGGAGAAAATACCATTTTTAGCTCACTATTTGAGATGCTTTTAAGTGCAGCTCAGATGGACTGATGTGTTAGAGGTCACATGAGATAAACAAGACTGAACAGTTTGGAAACTACAACTCTGAAATAGTTGGTTGATACATCTGGCAATGTACTGAGGTGTTAACTCCAAAGGGGGCAAAATAGCTGCCTACATTTCGCAAAGAATTTATGCAGTGGTTTTTTTTTTAGTTAGTTCATGGCATACAGAACAGAATAGTGATCTGCCAGCAGGTGCTTGGGGACTGCTGTCAGCTCCCCCAGGTTGTCTCAGCCCCAGGTTGAACCAGTCACTGTCCCTCACTCCCTCCTCATAGTCTCTGTCCAAAGGAATTGCTGTTTTATTCCATCCGGAGGCAGCTGAAGGATAAATCGAATTCCTTCATACTAAGGGCCTAGTTAAAGGTTCTAGTTAATACAACAAATAGGAAAGTATCATAGGAAATACAGGTTATATATGTGTATTAATACAATACAATTCAGTACTATGCATTGCATTAAAAAACTTCCTAAGATTTTAATTGTTTTAAGCCCTCTGACATCCATATACAGGCAATAAAGACTTGCCTGTAGCCCCTAATCATATAACATAGGACTTGCATTCAGTTGCATTGACTTCACTGTTACAAGGATAATTTTTGATTTTCCTGAGAAACCATCTCTGTGATACCAAGGCTAATGGTGTGCTCGGTAGTTTTAGCACAGACCACAAAACTCACAGTGGGAAATGTGCAGGGCTTAGTTTCTGCTGGTAGGTCTCTGCTCTGAATGTCCACTGCTTTTGCAAGATCAGCAAGGCTGAAACAGATAAAAACTTTTTTTCAAAACGATGCTTACAATAAGAAATCTAAACAGTTTCTCTGGAAGATTATGGTAGTAAACATAAGCCTAAACCTTACAGTTAGTTCCTTCTTCAACACCACTCCTTCACTCCCCACTCTTCTCCCCCATGCCCCAAATGCTGGAGGAGTGGATGGGGCAGGCTGTGTTCAACACACAGAGTTTTCTCTCTTCTGCTCCTTCTCTCTCACATTTTCTCCCTGCTCCAATGCAGCCTCTCAGTGGGCTGCAGTTCCTCCAATAATATCCAACTGCTCCAACAGGAGGTTCTCCACATAGAAGCCACTGGCTTCTCTTCAGAGAGGGGGCATGGGCACTCAGTACACTGATAGAAATGTCAAATAGTCCAATCAATCCATTTTCATCTGGCATACACTGATTTGTCATTTCTACAAGGGTTATGAATAAAAATAATGAAAGTTTTAAAAGAATCAGAAAAAGATTTAACTCTAATCTAAATAAGTAAATTTTTCTCAGGTCTATCAATATTGGATTCCATGGTCCTCATGAAAACTTTTCTGTTATTACCAAATTCTGTCTCAGCCTGTTAAAAAAAAAAGAAAAAAAATCTTAAATTTAAGAAATAGCAAGTCTAATGTCCTAAATTTGGGATCACAATCATTCTCTGTTTTTCACAGGTAATAGAAAATGTTTAGTAAGGAAGGTGCAAGAAAAGTCATACGATCATAGAATGGTTAGAGTTGGAATCGATCTTAAGATCATCTAGTTCCAATCCCCCTGCGATGGGCAAGGGGTGCCTCACACTAGATCAGGTTAACCTGGCATTGAACTCTGCCAGGGTTAGGGCAGCGACAGCATCCTTGGGCAACCTGTTCCAGTGCCTCACCATTCTCACAGTAATTTTTTTCCTTATGTCTAACCTAAATCTTCCCTATTTAAGTTTGAAGCCGTTACTCCTTGTGCTATCACAACAGTCCTTGTATGAAAATGCCAGCAGCAGATCTCATGAAGTATAAAGGAGGCGAATAGAAACTCTGATCTGAATGAAAATATATCCTCTGACAGTTAGGTTCCAATGGAATACAATGATACCACACACAGATGAAGTAACAGATAAATATGTCTCATCTGAGTGTTTCTTTTTATGTGTCCTCTTGCTTGTTAATTTACATAGGTTTGTTTTTATAACACAGCCACAGTAATGTGCTCTCACAGAAGGGAGGGAATATTGTCTTTCTAAGTCTCCTTGGAACAAAACTGATTTTGTGTGTGTGTGCGTGTGCGTGCATGCGCATGTTTAGAGGCAAAGCAGAATATAATAGTGTTTTTTCTATTATTATGCCAAATAGAAAAATGCTCATCTAATGTTTCAAGTTAATTCAAAAATTAATATGCCAATATCTGGGGAAAGTTTGTGCATGTTACTTTTTCAAGGCCAGAGAAGAAAAAAGAGTGGATGTCTTTCTGCCATAAGGGCATAAATAGTTTTCTGTTGGACTTGTGCAAGTCCAGAGAAACACAACTGACTCTTAGAGTTACTTCAAATTAACAGCTTGTGACTCAAAACAGTTGCTTCTTTGGATTTGGATTAGAAGAAAATAACCTTACTGATTCTGGGAGATAACAGATATTTGTATAGTATTATTACTTACAGTAAACATACGGCATACTTAACAAGCAACTGGAAAATTAGAGAATATGAGTTTGTTCCTCAGCACTGCTGTTGTTTCATCAGCAAAACCCCTTCTGTTCTTACTTACACCTTGTAGCAGTGTAACTCCACTAAAAGCAATGTTTCTGCCATGGGGATTACCAGTATGAGGTGAATGAATCAATGATTTTAGAGGAGCTGATGCCATGACTGACATAATATAAAATTATATCTGGCTGCAGGAAGGTTAGCTCTGAAGGTTTTGGAACACTGCAGGTGCAGTGTAGCTGTGTGCTTCACTACAGTCACCATCATACGTAATGTGGAGTCATGTCTCCCTGTGCCTTGATGTAGAGTCCCTGAAAGTAAAGAGGTAGATCCAAGTCACCCAGCAGTTAACCCATCAATTGCGGGACTTAAAATGCCAATGAGCCCTAAGAATTTGATGTTCTGTAAAGCTCACTATGTAATGTACTGGTTTTTTTGGGTTTTTATTTCCCAGCTTTTTTTATCCCTGATTTAGATATTCACTGACCTTCTACAAAGGAATGCTAGTCTGCTTCCTGTAATGCATATTCTTTGAATGTTAAATGCAGCAATAAACAGATGCGTCCATAGTATTTGTAGTCCATTCTTCATGGTTCATTTATATAAAAAACAAGAACAGTTTGAATTTATTTCAGTCAACCAGGAAACATTCTAGTGTCATTCTAGGAAGCATCTTTTTGATGAGTACAGTGCAGATAATATTCAGATTAAACAGGAGTATTTTTTACAGTGAAATGCAGATAGATATGGCTTTTTATAAATCACAATGGGTATACCTGTAAGACAAGATGTTGTCATGATGAATACATCTCATTTTTTTTTTTTAATGGTAAACATGGAAAAAGAACTGTAAGTCCCTCTCTTCAGTTTTACTTTCCTGATATTAGACTTTCTATACAAAATCTGAGCCACACTGGGATGTTGAGTTTGCAAAAAGGTAGCTCCATTTTCATGTAGTAAAGAAAACCAAACCAAGTAGCACTAACTCCAGATCACCTTGCCAAGCAGAGAACTCTCAAGTTAAGCTGTAATTAGGATTTAATGCAGGGCTTATTGTAAATGAAAATTAAAATGAATCTATTATATGTCATTCAGGATGTTTTGTGAAATTCAAAAGGGCTTTTTTTGTAGTTCAGCATTAATTAAACATTAGCTATGAACACTTAGAGACATGATTGCCAATTTGCCAGGTTTTAGACAACAGACACTATGTTTTATAGTGCGTTGAAATGACACAATGACAGCCGCAACAAATGCCACAAAGATAAAATGAAGAACAATGTAGATCTTTATTTCTGTAATGCACATTTCATTTTGTACATACTTTGTTTCAAGAATTAACATCTATTCTGTAATTCAGAACACTTACTTCCAGGTATGTTATACTCTTCCTGTGTTAAACAACTGCTGTTTGCTGAAATTTAAAAATGGGTAACCTGGCTTGTGGTGAGCTATTTTGTTAGGAAAGCCAAATGAACACTAATGTGTAAGTCCTGATTCTGTAATTGTTCAACATATGATGACTGCCTGAAATCAGGGAGAGAAATATCTGATGAGTCTAAAAATGATTCCCTGGTATCATTCTGGAAGGTTCTCTGCAGAGCTTTTAGGGTAAGCACGAGATACTGTTTTACTTTTGCCATACGTAACACTGTCTTAGAAAGAATTTCTTTTCCTCTTTAGCTATTTAAGTCTAAAAATACCAGCAAAGATAAATCTATCATTGTCAATAAGAACAGGTCCATACTTCAGCGGAGGCCTCATTATTTATGTGCCTAGGATCTATAAATAGGTATAGATCACAGGATTTTGATTTATCTATAACTTTATATGCTACCCTTGTTTACAGTAATATCAGTATTAATTAGCAGGAAGTTAAGAACACAGCACATTCATTTCCTTTTTTGATTGTAATGCAACTGTAATATTATTAGGTAAACACAAAGAAAGTCTGTTAGAGGCCTTGGCTTTCTTCTGAAGATGTAGTAGTTCAGATGATTGTTCAAAGTGATTATTTTAAATAAAAGTTTTCTTTGACCTATTGGATCTTGGCATATGGCATTAAAATGACCCATGGAGAACGCATGAACAAAAAAGCACTTGTGCAGAAAGAAGAACTTGTATAAAGATGATTTGATAATAGTCTTATGGGGTATTAATAGATATTGCTTGGTCTTCTAAAATACATAAATTTCACCAAAGGAATGAAAATTCAGCTGAGGTGTAAAAATAATTATCTGATTAGTCTCTAACTAAAGTACAACTACAGATCATATGAGACTGTAGCATCTTCTGCACTGTGTGCCTTCATGAAGAAGCTTAAAAATGCTTTTAATATTTGTATACTTGGCTAATTCTGCCTCGGGCAGACTGATATAATTGGTGGGTCTGGCACCTTCAATTATCCTGGCCAGAATTTTTATTTTGGGAACTCTATCTTCCTGATCTTTGAGCACTGTAACAATGTGTTAAACACAAGGCCTTACAGGCTTTCTTCATGTAAACTTTGTGGTTAACAGTTTGCTGTTAGTATCATGAATCAAAATTTTAAAACTTAATAATGTTTTTCCAGCTGGGAATTTGGTTAAGAAATTGCACAAAGGAGTATATGAGGATGAAAGCGAGTAATCAGTACTGAAGTTTTATAGATCAGTTGGCTTGACACATGGGTTATTGCATGCAAAAGACATCTGTTTTAGATCCTCTTTAATTTGGTTTGATACCCTGGAGGAAAGAAGCTCAACTATACTAATGGATTAACAAATACATTCTTTCACTTTAATCTTTCGATATAATGATGAAAATGTCTAATAAGAACCACGGCTACCAGCCATGATAAAACACTGCAAATACAGTGGTGAAGAGCAGTAATGCTAAAACAGTTTCCTGACAGTTCTGGCTGAGTAAAAAGATATGAATCCAGCAACAAAGCCTCACAAGGACCATACAATGTACAAATCCCAGTTCAGATGACTGAATTTCAAGTCAAAGTTCTAAGACAACAGAAAAATACAAAAATAAAACCAAAATAGGTCTCATTTCTGAGTGTGAAGCTGTGGAATTATTTTTTCTTCTTTGACAACAGCTGTATAGCTGCGTGCTTTCTTCTCAGTGCTGTCATTGTCATTGCAGTTAACAAAACCAGAGCAACAAAATTTATAACTCTGAAAGGAGAATGCTGGAAGCAATGTTTCCCTGGAGTACCTGCTTCCTGTAGGTTCTTTGTCTTACCACTCAGGTCTATTGGACTGAAAAGAACTTTTCAATATCCATGCCACCCCTAAACAACACAGATTTATTGGTAAAAATAAAAAAGGTATTATGAGTTTCTTTTCTAAAACACAGCAATCACAAACAGGGACAAGTACATTAGAATCATGTTCAGAATAGTAGTAGCCATCAACTATTTTGATATCATTGTCCTGGAATAGAGTGGTAGTTGTGGAGAATTAACATAAAACATAGCATTGTGTATTGGCTGCTGTCATGGAGAGAAAATACTACAGAAATGCACAAAGGCTTCCATGAGCACTAAGAGTTTATGAGAGACCGATCTGAAATCAGATCCCTGTCCATTATCTCAGAGATTGGTCTGGGGAATTGGAATGGGACTCCACTGACCATTGTTTCAGAGATGGGTGAGAGGAATTGAAATAAGACTCTTTCATCCATTGCTGGGAGAAGGGAGTGGGGAATGAATTGGGAATACACCATTCATTGCCTGAGGGATAAATGAGAAAGAGATGAGAAGACTCTTCCATCCATTACCTTGAGGATTGGTGTGAAGAATTGCTGTCAATTATCCCAAGAATTGCTGCAGACACCTGTGTGCATGCAGACGCGTTCAGTTCGCTGCTAGACCAGGGAATCTGGTCTACCAAGGACAGGAATACGTGACATGAAGAACACAGGTACTCCCCCCAGCTCACGATAAAAGGGGGAGTAAAAAAATCACCAGGGCGCCGTGGCCATGAGGATGACTACAGAAGGATACCTCCGTGAAGACACTCTTCACCAATGACTACTACAGACCCTGAGAGACATCCCCCATGAGACAGCGCTATGAGGGCAACTCCATGAGACACACTCCACAGCGTACCTTCAAGAGGACTCCAGAAAGATGCCTCCACAAGCACACCCACCCCCCACTGATTCTTGTGGGACATTCTGCTCCGATATTATGAGACCACGAACCCTGAAGGACTCCCATCACCAGTGATGACGACAGTGGTTCCTTGGGACATCGCTGGATCCATGATAGTGACTATCTCTCTCTGCACCCAGAATTCTTGCTTCATTTTCTACCTTTTTTCCCATCTGTCATATCACTACCCCCTTTATTACAATAACTTCCCTTTTTTACAATAACTGTCTTTTTGTAATTTGTAACTAACAAACTGGCCAATTATGGTACTTGACCTCATTTGTGTCTTAATTTCACTCTTGGGATCACGAACTGAAACAGGGTCCAGTACTGGGGTTTTACTCCAATTGGACCCTGACAGAGTTTGTTTAAAAACTCACTACTACTGCCACTACATTTTCCAAACATAGTTCCATGGGGGGTTTTCTTGTTCCTAAATCATCATTTTTGTTGATAACAAGGAGAAAGAAACAAACCAAACCCATAATACTAGAAACAAAACCTTTGCTACTGGAAGGAAAATGTAGTACTAGTTGAGACTATTTCAGTAAGTTAGATGTGTTTAAATTATCCAGACTATGTAAGTCTCATGTAGAAATATTGGAGGGAATCCTCAAACTTGTGCCTAGTGGTTATCATGAACAACCCACAGAACACAAATCAAGTACTAGAAGACTGGGAAAAGAAGTAAACAGCTACTTGTATTCAGGTAGGGAAATGAAAGCATTAGAAGAATGATAATTAGTCAGATGTCTATGCTTCAAAATGCCTCATCATAGGATGTAGAGCCACTAATGGGAAATATATTTCCATATGCTGATTTATTTTATGTAGTGACTTGCTAGCCCTGTAATCCTAGAAAAATTCTTGCAGTAGTAGGTGATAAATAACGCCCCATAAAACTAGCTGGTGTTATTAGGCTGCTTATTGCTTTACATTTGGAGAATCCATTTTCAGCCTTGAAATGAAAGAGCAGCACTATCCTGCATCAATTAAACGGTGCTAAGCAGTAGAAAGTTGTCTTGTCATTCATGACTTCGTTTTCTTTTTTATGTTAAGATGGTGAGGACTAGAGTGGATGTTTCTCAATTGACAGCAGTGGCAGCTGAAAGAGAGGGAGAATATTCACACAAATCTGAGCCATCAGACAGTCTAATGTTGGTGATCCATGGATAAAACCTGACCACTTTCCTTATCTGCCAGTAGCCATCAATCAAACCAGTTCAGATTCCAAATGATTTTCAAGGATTCTGAGTGCATTTCTGATGTTGCAGAGTAGCAATTCAAACAGAGGTGCTTGTGATTCTTCATTTCTAACCTATTAAGCATCTATGGCAACTTTTGCAGCTGATGTTAAGAGGATGATAAAGTTTAGTGAGAAAGATTGGAAGCGTCTGCTTTGGTTTTACCAGCTGCAGAAAAGAACCTTTAATTATGTTTGCCTCTATCTCTTTTAGCTTTGCCATACAAGCACAGAATATGCGTGTATTTAGCAGGTAGGAAGGCTAGCAGGGACCTTTTTTTATGAAAAGCCTTATGGTTGCCTCTATGCAGCAAAGCACCAGTTCCTGCTTTTCTATGTCATTCTTGCGGATTTTCAGCTGCTAAATGAGACAAGAGCCAGGAAGCAATTATATAAACATGAGGATGAACTTCTGTACATGAGACACAGGAATGGCAATCTTTTATTTTCTGTCTCATTTCACTTGACAGATTGAGGTAATGCTAGCTCTCTTCGGTAACTGAAATATTACACAGAAAACAAATCCATAAAAAAAAGGAATGTGCATTTCTGGTCTAAATTAAAATGCTTCATACTATGTGCTTCACCATTTTTTTTCCTGTCTGACTCTTCTTTCTAATGCCTAATAATTCTACATAGTTTGTTGTATACATAGTATGTATACATAGTATGTATACATAGTTTGTTGTAAGTACATGGCCTCAACGCTTGATCAATTAGTGCAATGGTTTTCCGTCTAATTTGGAAATCTGTGCAAGAAAATAATGAAGACCATTAACATTATTTAGGG
>JBCJKH010013435.1:0-17508 GCA_039877255.1 Loriculus beryllinus | reverse complement strand
TATTTAGGGGAAATGCATACTTCTTATCAGCAGATTATTTTTATTTTCACCATCTCAACCACTTAATGGTATTTCTTGTCAGTTAAAATCAATGTTTTGCAACATACTACTATGATGTGAGTGTCAAATAGTAATTGATAAATTACAAATATTTTTAGAACATGAGAAAGGAATATCTAAATAAATGAAAAAAAATTCATATAACCTCTCACTGAGATACAAATTTGAACTATTGTGAAGCATTTAAGTAGCATGAGAGATCTATCTTGGAGTAGCGGGGACTATTACGGCACTCAGAGATTTATTTTTCTAGTTGAAGCTTACTTTTAGCCTAGAAACCTCAATTTTTACCCCTCTCTTCCTCCCTTCTTTCCTTTCTTCCTACAAACTATGCAACTATTTTGTCAGTGGTGGAGAAACAGATCTTTCAAACTCATCCTAGTAGGTAAAATAACATGATTTTACTGCACTTTGTCTAAATAAAACCTAATGTTACCTAGGAAAAACACATGCAGTTTTTCATCCTCGTAATACAGAAAAAATGCCAAAATTCTACCAGGAATATGACTGGAAGAAATTGACATTTAAAGCATGTCCCAGTCTGCTTCCATTCTATTCGTATAGATAAAAAATCATTTCAGTGGCTCCAAAGTAGACCTTAGTGTAGGAACTTGAGATGATTATCTGAATAGTACATAAGCACAAAATGCTTTCTAAATGATTCAAAATAATTTTTTAACAAAACAAAGTCTTTTCCTCAGTGATACTGTAAACTAAAAAATTTTCCCATATAAACAGATTTTTGTGGCTTAAGAATTCTGTTCATTTGAAAGAGGTAATTGTTATTCCTCATTTACACTCATAAAGATTTATCTAGAACTAGATAAATCTTTTAGAAAATCTAAAAGCCAAGATTTAGGTTTTCTTTAGAGATTCCAGAGCACTTTTTTTTCCTCCCTTTCTCTGCCTGTAGCTTTGTCTGCCCTATATGACCTCTCAGTAGATGTGGAAATCAGGAAGCTCTAGCAGTTTCCACCAATAATGTAAGTACCGCCTGACCCAGGGCACCTGAGGGCGTTGCTGCAGCTGCTCTCCTAGTTAGGAAGGGTGAAGCATCCTTTCAGCTGGTGCTGTCTGGAGCAAATCTATGTAAGAGCAAGGCCCAGAGTACAGGTAGCACATGTAGCAAGGTGTGTAGAAGAGGTCATGTCTGTGTTCAAGCCAGTCTGAACAGTCTCAGGCATTGTGTTGTGCCACAGGGCAACTTCCTAAGCAGGTGATGGAGCAGCTGCCCTTCCAAGGCAAAGGCTTTGCCCCAGACAGAGCTTCTGATGGTGAATACAACCCTCAACATTCTAGGTTGCAAGGAGTGCCTGGAGCCTATTGCTGAGTTTGGGAGAGGTGGCGTTCAAATTCACTGCCCTCAAAACTGAGGAGGAGCTTTGTTCTTTTGATCAAAGCAATGCAAAATCATTAGGAAGATCTGGTAAGTGACAGTAATGAAAGGCTACCTACTGCTCCCCCTCTACTGACTTGACCTGTCTTCCAGAAAGGTTTTATGCTTGCTGGCAGACTGGGTCTAAGATGCAGTTGAGATACCAGCCTTTTGATTATTACCCTCAGCTGCTCTTCCATGTGGGCACTAAGGGTACAACCAGGGGCAAACTAGAGAGTATCAAAAGTGACTACAGAGACAGCTTTAAACAAGGAATGATGGAGGAGGGAGAGAGTTACCAGCAGCCCTGAAAAAAAGCAACAGAGGACTGATGAACAAAGGGCCTTGAATAATGTCAGTAAAAAGGAATAGAAAATCAATAAAACACGACTTAAGCACATCAGGAAGGGGAAGTGCAAATTCATGGACCTTTGAAGGAACAGCCCCACGCACCAGTATGTTTCGGGAGCTGCCCAGCTGGAAAGCTGCCTAGCAGGAAAAGGAGATAGGGACCCTATGGATTACAAATTGAACATGAGTCTGTAATGTGCCTTTGTAGCAAAGTCAGCTAATGGTATCTCGAGCTGCATTAGAAGTATCTCAGTGCAGCACTCATAGAGTCACATCTGGAGTACCGTGTCCAGCTCTGGGCTCCTCAGAGCTACAAAAGCAATATGGACATACTAGAGAATCTAAAGAAAGACCATGAAGATGCTTAAGGGACTTGAGCACCTCAAATATGTGGGAAGGCTGAGAGCTGTGACTGTTTAGTCTAGAGAGAAAAAGCTCAGGAGAGATTTTATCACTTTATATAAATACTTGAAGAGAAGGTGTAAGAGGAAGGAACCACACTCTTCAGTGGTTCTCAAAAACAGGACCAGAGCAATGGGTACAAATCGTAACACAGGAGGGTCCTGTCTGAACACCAGGAAACAGTTTTTTACTGAGTGACCAGGCACTGGTACAGGTTGCCCAAAAAAGTTATGGACTCTCTGTCCTTGGATATATTCAGAAGCCATCTGAACATGATCCTGAGCAACTAGCTTAGAGGTGATGTTGGACCATACGGTCTCTGAACATCCCTTCCAAACCTCTACTATTCTGGCAACAGAACTTGTTTCATTAGGTGAAACAAGTTCTGCTTTTCTGCTAGATCTTGTTGAATTGACTCAATTTGATTAGTGTAAAATTTCAGGAGAAGTTGATAAACATTGTTAGGCAATTATCATTAGACTTCAAAAAGAATCTGGGGGATGGCAGGAAACATTTTAGGAACAAGTTTGTAGAAGCAATGCTCTGTACACTAGAAAAAGACTTTCACTGATGGAACATCTTGAAAATGGATTTGGAGACTGAGCTAATAAAATAAAAAACCAAAAGCTTCTTTAACAGAACTCACTGTGGCTCTGTACAGAAGTTTTCTTCATCTGAAAGTTTAAACATTGCGATTAAACAAGTATAATAATTTTAGAGTGATACCACCACATTGTAGATATTTGTCAGTTGTCGAGTATATAGCTGGCTACTGACAATGTATTATTTTTCTTGCTGCTATGTTAAACATTCTTGTGAGACAGATGCTCATTCATGTTTTACTTTCAGGAGGCTTTAGTTCCAAATAGTTAAGCAGTGGGAGGTAAAGTTTATATAGAGCCATTCTTAGTGATTTTGGAGAATGCAAATCTGCTCCTAGGCAGATTCAAAAGGATTCATAATAAGCTGTCTGCAAAGAGAGTGTTTTAGGTGGGTTTTTTTGTTTGTTGTTGCTTTTGTGTTGTCTTTTTTTCTTTTTCTCTTATCACTTTACCAAAGGTGAAGATAGTGGGGTTTTTTTCCCCATAAAACCAGGTTAAATCTCCAGGCTTTAATCAGTCTCTACTCTGGTACTAGAAAATAATCTTAACCTCCGAAGCTAAAACAGAAATCAAGAGTATCTCTACATAAAATAATTTGCCAAATTATGTGTAGGCATTTTTAATTATTATTTAGGTAGTTGTTTTGCATTAATCATCTTTTTCAGAATAACCCCTGTGTACTTAGATTCTTTGAAATGCATAGCTATTTCTTGTTTTTTAAAGCAATATTTCAGATTGTGCTCAAGATGGCAAAGTCTATTTTCATTTTTTTTCCCTATGTCACTGTTTTTCAAACATAAATAAAAATACTACCTTTAAATCTATATGAGGCCTGATACTATGACAGGAATACAATTCAAAGTAATCTTGTTCAATATTTTAGACTCTAAAAATTGCAAAGACTGATAATAGTTGGCCTTGTGGTGCAGCACACAAAGCACATCATTTTCTGAAGTCTGGATTACCTTGTAGGTGTCCAGTATATTTGCCTTTGTTTTGCCACCCAGAAAGTCCAGTTATTGTTGTATTAATACATTGACCTGGAATGGGCATCTTTGCACAGCTGGTCTGAAGCTTAAATTCCAACTTGGACTCTAGGATCTACAGAGAGACACATAAAAATCCACTCCTTCAGTCCTGCAGCAACCAATTGCTTGAAACACCCTTAGTTATTGCTTGAAACACCTTCAGTGATAAGGGCTGGTAGAAATTGTACAACTGGGTAGCAAGAATGAGTGTCTTTTCATAGGTGGAATCAACAGATTCATGCTCTCCTGTGATAGGAAGGATGTATCAAGTTATGACACAGACAGGAGCATAAAATGTATACAAAACTGTCTAGCTTTTAAAGAAGACATCTCTAAAGAGACCCAGAAAAATTACTACTAGTTTTTGTTACAGTAGGGTCTTCAGTGCTAACTCTTGCAGTTCTTTGTAATACAGCTTCTCAGGTGCTGATAAACCTTAATGAGGCCACACGCTGTCAGGGAGATGGTAGATCTTATGCAATGTATTCAAAGTTTTTCTTCCACAGCTTCCCTTGTTGCTGTGAATCCGCATGAGGAAAGTAAATTCAAATCTCTTGTATGTTATTGTAAAATACTATCTTAAAGTAGTTGCCTGATATGAGATAGTTATCAAGAACACTGCAAAATTCCTTGTTGGTTCATTTCCCACAGCAATGTGAGAAACTGCAAAGTAGTAGGAATATGTTTGTTTATTAAAGTCTATATAAACACAGCATTTTACAGTATCCCTCACAATAAAGCAGGCTATCATGCCTTTGGGGTTGCTATCTGCTTCCTGGAGAAGGTGCTGCAAGTGGGGAATACTGAATATGTCTGTGCTTTGCAAGCACATTTTTTTATTTCTATTTTCTAGAAATAGATTTGATGCAGTTAAGACATAGTGAAGCATTAAAATATTTTTAAACAGCGATTGCAAAATTAATTTTAGTTTAATGTAGTTGCATAACTATCTTCAATAATGCTTCAATATTCAGATGTCTTTCTTTTTGCAGGGAATCTAAGCTTAGACAACTAAAGCCCTTTCTTTTGCAGACCTCTAATATTTTTACATCTCTAATTTCTAAACAATATTATTATAAATTTCAGTTTGAAATCAAAACTTTTTTCATCTTTAAAAAAGTTAGATAAAGGAAATAAAAAACTTCAGTATCACCTGATTCATTATTCTTTCTCCCCAAGTGTGATATTGTCAAGGGGAGATGCAGATTTTCCTTCACTTTGCTTCAGAATATCCTAATGGGAAATCCTTTAGAAATTCCTTTAGGAATCACATAGTCCAGAACACTGTGTGCTTAAGTTTCTAAAGGCAATAACTCTTCCTGTGCACTAGATTTTCATTATTGTTTGCTTTTACCTTCAGTGTAGCAGCCTTCTTAATGACAATCAGCCGTCTGTCAGACTGAAATTATGTTGGATCTGACCTTTATCCTCATGAGGAAATACAGGTAAAATTGACAAATCTAGACAAATTAAGCAGAACAGTAATGATGAGGATGTGGCTGATTTTATTATCTCTTATAAATCTTTTGCGATTTCTTCTGAATCCTTGATCTTTCAATAAGAACATGGGCAGAGGAAATGCATTTATTCTGACAGCAAAGGCATAAGATATTTTGCTGTCAAACAGCTGGAGCAGTCAGGGCCCAGACCTGTTTTGTGTATTGTAGTTGTTATTTCTTCTTCTGCACTGTAGACAGTAGGTCCACTCAGATATTCTTTAAAGCTGAGATTCTGGCATGTTGTTTGAAGGTGTCTATTTTGCTGGTCCTCCAGGCATTCTGTAAACACAGGAGATGCAGAATCACATATATGTGATTGGGAGGCTAATTTTCAAAATTGAGTGGATTCTTGCCAAAAAAGGGGTATGAATCTCTTTCTGTCTGACAGAAAATGTTGAAAAAGATGTGAAATTATATAATGAAAAGAAACAAGTCTTGTAGAACAGCAGTGTGAGCTCCTGAATGATTAGGCAATGGAGCAGGAGAATCTCTTGTGTCTAGACGGGATGTGCCAGCACATGAGTCAGAAAAGACTTGGAATCAATATAATGATAGGTAGAAAAACAGATTTATTGTTTTATTTATTTATTATATTTTTTACATCTAGAAAAGCTTCTTCTATGAATTTATTATTAAGACATTCGATAGCCTCACATCCTGTTTACATGTATTTGATTTATACAGATACTTCAACCACTTTTTCATGCAGCACTGGGAAGTCAGGCACACTGCTCGTGATAGTCATATCTCCTGTGATTATACAGCATATTCTTACAGATTCAAAAGGGCGTGTAGCCCTTCCTATCTATGTTACCATGTTCAGGCACTTTTTACCAATTGCAAAGAGACTTTGTAAGCTGGATACACAGAGTTTAAATGTACAAATTAACTATTTATTAGCTAATGTACAGAACAGTTATCAATAAGATACAAAGTTCAGCATTAATACACTCACTCCCACCAATGATATAGCAGTAATATTTTACCTGCCATGCAGTCGCTGCCATGTGGACAGATTGCCTTCCTGTGTTCTTAGTGCTGATGAGCTGCCATTGAAATCCATGATTTTCCCCCTCAGTCCATTCATTGTTAACTCTCACCATATCAACAATCTTACCTCTGCCTTTCTTATTGTGCATGGCTCTTGTCTATGTACTTTCCCAGCTTTTACTCAACTTATAAGTACCATGAGAAATTGATGTCAGGTTTATGCAGATGTATTGTATCAAAACCAGACTTTGGATCATGCTGAACAAGATGTGTATATATGGGTTTCATGTAAGCCTCATGATGATCAGTGGGATTTTTGGCTTTTTAGTTCAAAGTGCTGTATTTCTCATGTTTTCTTATTCTGTGCATTTTCTCACAAAAAAACCTCTTGAGTTTCTGCAACACAATATTGAGGCCAGTTCTGACAAACTGTTACCAGGAAGCATTTTCCAGCTTGACAGAAAAATGTAAACTGCCTTTGTGTTGTAACCTTTGGCAGCTTTTACCCGTCCTCAGGGGGAATGAACATACCGTGTAAGAGCAAGACCTTTCAGATGACAGAAGACCACCTCATTAGTCTGTTTGGGCAACTTGGGCAAATGAGACTGGCAGCTTGGTTATGGACTGCAGTTACGGAAGTACTGGCATGCAAAGGCAGTTCAGTCCCTAATTACATCTTTCCAAGTTAGATATTACACATAGCTTTGGGGTAAAAAGATCAAACAATTTCAGAGAAAAAGAAACAGCCTTAATATTTTTCAGGTATAAATTCATTGTATCCCAGCATGAAAGCAGAATTACTGCATCAATGAAAGGAAAAAAATTAGTCCTGTATCAATTTGCATAACTTCTCCTAGTGCTATAATAGAACTAGATAATTTTATTTCTTTACTGTTTCTAGGTAAGATGTGGAGAACACAGACATGGCTACTCTGATATCAATAGCCAGAAAAGTAAAATCTGGAACATTTTGGGTATGTGTGTACTGGAAATATAGTGCACAGTCACTGCAAAAACAGCTTTTAGAGGAGAAAATGTAAACATCAGTGGGTTTAACCACAGAATGATGCATCTGTAAAAGCCAAAAGATCAGAGAGGGTGGAAATAGAATGGTGATAGAAAGAAAAGTGAATATCTCACTTAAAAGTAAAGAAAAATAAAGCATTGGTTTTTATTTAGGGAAAACAAATCTGGGAATATAAATATATTTTAGCAGAAATTGTTTTAATTGTGAAAGATGAACTACATGAAACTGTAATAAGGCACGCTAAGTTACATGCTAACATGGTTGCAGTCAGAGAGCATTTCAGAGGTCCCTATTGTTGATACAGTTAACATAGATTTCAGAGTAAATAACATCCTCCATGAGCTCATGAATCCCATGGATCTAACAGTGAAATTGTGTATCTACTGCTGGCACTGCTGTCACAAGACAGTAACCCTTACTACTGAAGACATCTCCATTACGCAAAAATGAGAAAATGGTGTGATTTTAATGGTATAGAAGGTATTTTAAAAACTGCATAAAGAAAATTTGTTTGGAAGATAAATTTGGATTATAATTTTTCATTCAGCCATGGACTAAAACAATCAGAACTATTTTGAAGTTAGCAATCCTAGGGGACAACACTAAATAGCACAAAATTTTTAATCTATCTCACGGAGTGAATTGGTTCCACAATCCTGTCATTATCTGAAAAGACACAAAGCATTCAAATGAGGAATAGGCTTTTCATTTGTGTGAATGAAATAAGTATAGTATCTGAACAAACCTGATGACATTTCACTTGTGCGAATGAAGGAGCTCACCATTTAAGAAAATGACTCCATTATCTGTCCAGTTCATGAAAAAACATTTCTCACTGTCTTTTGTGGTGATACTTTAATGCAGATATGAATGCTTTTATATCAAGATTTTTTTTTATTACTATATACTTTTCATTTGCATTTAAATTAAAGTGTCTGCATTTGTTATGTTTCATCTAATGCATGAAGTAGTTGAGCTTTGAAGGTTTTGTTTATTTTTTTGCTGGTTTTCTTTAATCTCAGTGAATTTACCATTCAGAGGCTATATCCACACTCTGTATTAGGCACATATGATGTGTGATATAGGGGATCATATATATGGTCAAATCATCCCAATAATGGTAATAAATTGAGATTGAGATCCAGGTCTCAGTTTCTAGTCTCACACTCATATCACAAAGGGCTTCTTCACAATTGTTACCAGTCTCACAGTGTAAGTGAATTGACAATCACTGTACTCGTAAATTTGTAACTTGCAAATTTGGAGCAGAAGTTTTAAGTCAAGCTGGCTGAACACTTACTCTTTGCAACTAGTTCAGCATTCCCTCAGCTTTAAACACAGTTATTAATACTACAACATTGTGCTTTGCAATGTATTTATCTGTCATATCACACTCTTTGACACGATGGATCACACTCCTTCAGCTGAGCTCTAATCCCTTCTCAGAAATGACACAAACCCACTGTGCATTCAGCAAATCAGTAGCTTTTAACAACGCCTAATCTCTCTGGAACACTTCTGTTGTAGAAGCACTAAATAGTTATGTTACAGCTTCAAAATGCTGCCTTTAGGCATACAGAATCTTTCCATGGGCAAAACCAAAAGCTAAGATTTGTATAGGACACTGATGAGGAATGGTTTAATGGTGTATTATTTGATCAAATGAATTACAAAGCCCAATACAAACATGTTAACTGAGCTCTAAGCAACATTTGCAGTGAAATCAGATGTTCAAGAACATCTGATTTTGGGAACAGGAAAGAATATGAAAATAAGTATGATCAAATAGAAAGTTGCTTGATTATGAAGTCAAGGCAGTTTCTGGCCTGGTGTAGAAGCAAATATCTGCGGTGACAGAATCAGAATGTGGATCATGACTGGATGATGAGTAGCCTTGTGTAATGAGTTTTTTGCCTCACAACTCAGGATTTTTATTTAATGATACATCTATAAAGATAGAAAACAACAGAAGAGCAATTATTGTGTCCCCCAATATCTTCTTACATCAATTTGCTTCTTCAAGCAACAGGTATAAGCCTATGGAGACACTAAACACAGGCAGTGAAGTGGCAAGTTAGTGATCCTCAGGAGAAGAATCTGATCAGAAGTTATTGCTGTTAGGGAGTCTACAATGCTGGGGGCATAACCAGTGGAAATTGAAAGAAGATGCTTGCTGCTATCACAAAGCATTTCAAATGTCACTTATGTCAGTGCTTTATAAGAGAGCACATCAAAAATACTCTGTGCTGACTGCAAACAAAACCACTTGACAGACAGGAATGGCAGCTTAAGATGTCTAAATGCTCTTTTAAAATGTTCCAAAGCTTTATTATATTTTCCATATGCTTAAGTAACTCTGCTTCCGTAAAATGATCTCCCACATCACAAAATTATGTATGCAAATATACAGCAACCAAGCAATCAAAATGGAATTTTGGAAATTTTGTGGAAAATACACCTTAAGTTTTTGGGGGATGCTAATGGAGGCAGTCATGTAACTGAGAAAAGTTTACAATTTCCTGCAATATTCTAGGACTAGGAGAGTCACAACTCCTGTAGGACTTTGAAAATTTAGGTGAGTATTAATTTCTTGTGGAAAGGAAATATTTCCAGATTTATTTGTTTACTCCATTGAAAAGCAAACATTGAATAGCTTTCCAACAGAGGAGTCATTAGACCATCTGCTTGTCTTAATGCTGTGCTGCCTAATGTTACATCTACTGTTATCAGGCTGTTATCAGTGAAAAATGAGATTGATTTATTGTCGGTAAAAGCTGAATATTCAATCTTCATAAGGAGAGAAGACTACTGCATAGTCACCCCACATTTACAAGAACTCATAGCAAGGAAGTGTCTCATGCTTTGCTTTTGGAAATACTTATGAGGATTCTCAGAATTTCATTGTAAATGTGGTTGTTCATCAGCTGTCATTCAAGCTTGGATTCACAGAGGTTTACACTGAAAATACAAAGCATCTAAATTACATCTCTGGAAAATTTACTATATATTCTCTTGGTTAAAGTTACACAGTAAGACCTGAAAAGTATTAATTTTGTTCCAGTTCAGTGTCCTGTGTAATATGGAGGGAATTCATTTAATACAAAAAAAGAATAGTGTTTTAATGTTAACTAGCATATCATATTAATATTTCCTATTTTGTCTTTGTATTAGTGTATTTGATGTTAGTGCATTCTGGGTTTAGCTCACATGTTGTTGGAAATTTCATAATCAACACTGTCTCTGTTTCAGTGGAAACCTAGAATAAAGCTGAGAAATTTAATGTAGAAGCAGATGCAGGTGCTAAATATTTTAATGAAAGATATTGCAAAGAATAAAATGGAAAGTGTCAGATTAAATGATACTCAGTACCAATATAAAAAACATGTGTGTGAAGAATATCTATTCTCCCACAATCCCATAATGAAGATAATATCTATACATACGAGAATATCCACGACCAGACTCCACTATTCTTTCTACCATCATTACTTAGGACATCAATGCACCTTTTACAACAATAACAGGAGAATTTTACATCCTTTTATTCATTTTCTTGAAGCAGCAGGAATGCAGTCATTAATCCAAGCATTCTGAGGGTAAAGGGGTGCAGTGATCTTAGCATTTCATAGTGATTCAGATGGTTTAGGATATCACATTAGCTTCTTGAAAATAAGCTCACTCAAAAGCATTTTTCACTATTATTGTTATGATCATATCTAGATGCAACTAGCATTCACCACCACTATTCGAATTAATCATCTTAAGGGAGCATACCATTTAAGCAGTAATGTCAATTAATAGAATTAAACACAGTGTATTCTTGGGGACATTTCATAAAATCACAAAGACAGTTAGTTCAGCCTGAAGAAGAGAAGGCTGCGTGAAGATCTCATAGGAGACCTCCAGTATCTGAAGGGGGCCTATAAGGATGCTGGAGAGGGACTCTTCATCAAGGACTGTAACAATAGAGCAAAGGGTAATAGGTTTAAACTAAAACAGAAGTTCAGGTTAGATATAAGGAAGAAGTTCATTACTGTGAGGGTGGTGGCACTGGAACATGTTGCCCAAAGAAGTGGTAAATGCTCCATCCTTGTTAGTGTTCAAGGCCAGGTTGGACGGGTCTTTGAGTGACCCAGTGCCATGGCAGGTGGGTTGCAATTAGATGATCTTAGAGTCCTTTCCAACCCTAACCATTCTATGAATGAGCCACTGGGCTACATCTATGATGTAAAAAGCAGTCTGCTTCCTCTTCAGAATAATAATCACCTGAAATCCTTACTCATTCATAAAGTCAGTAATGTCATAAATCATAAGGATATAAGAGGGAGGAAATCTCAGAAAAAAACCAGCAGGATGACTGGGGAAGCTGAAGGGCTAACTTTCAAGGGAATATTTGCAAAGGTTACCATACATACATACAGGATTAGAGAAAGAGTTATATTTATGAAGGATCTCAGACATTATAAACAAACCTGATAAAAAAGAGATTAGGAAAAGGAGTATAACCAGGTATTGATTCTTTCTTCTGCTGAGACATGTACTTAATTTCAGGCAATACTCCCCTGCTCTTTGCTGTAGGTTTATGCACAGTAAATAAATTTCTAGCTCCTTTCCTGAAGGTTTTACTTCTTGAGTTTGTTAGCAGTAGTTTGCTAGTTTAAAGGAAATTAGCTATACACTTGTAGCACCTCTACAAATAATAAATCAATAGTAATTACTTTGTACATCAAAAGAATTAGATTGGCAGCTGTTGAAACTTTTCATTTGCTAAGATAATATTGTAAAATGAATAAATTTATAGTCAAAGAAATGATTGCAGCATTGAATATAAGAAATCAATTTTTAAAGCTTGAATCTGAAGGGCCATATACTAAACTTGTTATCATTTACCCATTACTCTTGCAATTGGGATGAAAAAAATGTGAATAAGAGCATCTGTGTTAAATGACTTCCAAAATATCGGAAGAAACCCTGGATACCAGTAGCTTTGTGCAAAAACTGAAAGGAACTTCTGCCATATCTTCAACAGACTCCTAATTTCAGTCATGTTTGTTATTGACTTCAGACATAAGAACTGATCTATGATATTTTATAACATCTCCCAGATTGCCTGTATTCATCCTTCCAACAGAGGAAATTGTTAGCCTAAATTATTTCCCTGTGAGAAAAAATGGGATGAAGAATATGACAAAGTATCACAGCAGTGATTTTAAGAAAAGAGGGGCATACCAGCTCCCAGCATGTAGGAGGAATGAATGAAGGGAAAGGCAGAGTGCAACTTCTGGAAGAAAGTAAAATTAAACACATCCTATTCCCTCATGTATGCCAACTTTTATTATGGGAGCAAAGATAAAATTTAACTCAATTTCATTATGTGAACATATAATGAGGAAAATCATTGTCTGGAAAGACAGAATAGCACACACACAAAACTGCTGGTACTCAGAGTGAGAAGAGAGTAAGGGTAGGGAAGGGCAGACAAAGACCCTCACGTGGTCAAAGTACATGAAACAGTGACAAAAAAAGGGTTGGTTCTGGAATGTGTTTGAGAACCATGTCAAGGAACAGAAAGGGCAGTGGGGGAAAAGAGAGCAGGATACCACTCAAGGCAGGGTGAATGAGAACGAGAAGATATGGAAAGGAGTCAGAGAGTTGCAGCCCATCCCTAGGGAACAAGGATGTGCATTCATGAAGTGTGTAAGTAATTAATTTAGTTTTAGTTTCTGACATGAGCTGTGTGCTCAGCCTATCACAGAAGTAACATGAGCTTGTCTTCTGTGCTGTGCTTGCCAACACAGACTAACTTTTTATCAGAACTCTTTACTCTTTCTAAATCTCTGACTCTACTCTCCTTTGGGGCTGCTGGACTGTATAATTTTTCCAGCTTGAATCTTCCATTATGCTAACTGAAAAAAATATGTTTAGCTACATGTTCCTGAGAGCAAAGTTTATTTGCTTTTATTTTTTGTTTTCAGACGACGATTGATAGCAATAAATATCATACCTTGTTTATATCACTGGTTCTAAAAGGGGATTACAGTTTTATAGGACTAAGGGATGACCATAATCTTCCAGTCAAGAAGGAATATAAGGAAGTCAGCTGTGCCAAAAGCACCCTGAACAAAAATAGAGGTCACTTAGCAGTTTTAAACATAAGATAAATACTGTGATCCTGAAAGCAAATAAAGTTTGGAAGTGTAACTAAATTGGATGTGAGATAAGTTGTTTTCTAGATTTGAACATCACCTGTACATTGCAGATGATTTAAAGAAAGTGAACTTTGGTTATTTCCATCTTTTTGGAAATATTTTTTATTCCAGCGCAAGGCAGTAGTAAAAATGAACAGAATGTTCCTATTCCCAGTAACTTTGCTCCTGAGTTGTTTTTTTTTAATCATTTAGTGGCAGCATGAGAATTGTCTTTAAAATGGAAGAATCAGTCCACAAGTGATGAGGGTGAGTGAGACTTATTACACTATCAGTTTTAAGGCTGCACTTCTTTCAAGGGTGATGTCTGCTTAAAATCAATGAACAAATGGTATAGAATAGTTTAATATAAGGCCCTTGGGATCTGGATTGGAGTTTTGTGCAGAGAGGTCATTTAAACTCCAGTCCACACAAGAAAATTTTCCCATTGCTTTTAGTGAATATCAGCAACGTGTGATGCTGAAGTGCAGGTGAAGAGGCTATTCATTTGTATTCAGCACTACTTCACAGACTGTGGCTGAATATTACACTGGCTCTGCCTAACAGCTTTACACAGCTTTTGTACCATTGTGGAATTGTTAACACTCAGGAAATCATTGTTATTAAAAGAGAACCTGTTTGAAGAACTAAATACAGTCATATTTAACTTCATTTGTAAAAGAATTTTAAATGGCTGTTGGCTAGAAGGAGTTTCCATAACATGGAAAATGAAGACCAACAGCTTGGATCTGTGTTTTTCCCATAGCTGGCTGCATGGCTAGGTATTTAATGTTTGTTTTCCATGCTCTTTTCTCCTAGAGAATTGAAGACTGCTATTGTTCATACAGGACATGGTTCATCAACAGTGAGTAAATTTTTTTCATCTTATTGCAGAATAGGAACCACTGGACAGGTTTCAGTAAGAATTAGAGGTGGGGGGGAGAGGGTGGTGGGGTACTATGAGAAAAGAGTAAGCTAGGGACTTTTGAAAACCACACACACATATACACACACACATCACATAATTCACATAGGTTGTAATTCACCTTAAAATATTTATAATACTATTTTCTCATGTATATTTAAAAACTGAAAATGCATGGAGCTTGATGGATATTCTCTACATTGTTTCTTTAGGCAGTGGGGCTCTGATTTAGCATCCAGACTTGCATAATTCCCTTATTTCTTTCTTTTTATTCTGTAAGAATTTTTGCACGCATAGAATCTTTTTCTTATATAATCAGATAAAAGAAATATGAAATAAATCCTGTCAAGTTGGTAACAGGATGCAGTTAACTTGTAGACACGAATGTAAGGTGGAAGACTTGCTGTTTTTCATTCAGAAAAAACAGTGTCTTTTGTATGTCAACCAAAATCAATTTGAAGGAATGGTGCTTACTTTTTCAGTCTTATAATTGGCCAGTGTCTGTCTGTAAACATTAGAAAAAAAGACTAGCATCATGGAGTTTGGTTTGTTTTGCTTTAACTTAAAAACTAGGGAGGGTACATGTCGGCAAAGGTCAAGAAACTGGAGGATCAGTTCCGGTCAGAATCAGCCATCCAGCACCAGAGGGATGGAAATTCATCAAGTATCTTTAGTGGAGTTGCCATCTATGTCAACGGCTTAACAGGTGAAGCTTTTCTTTTTCTTTTTTTTTTAAGAATCTGTCCTGTTTTGTTCTGGTGTCTGTTTACCATCCTAAGTGGAGTAAAGAACTGTAATATGCAGGAGTTTGCATTTTATGTTATATTGCATAACAGTTACTGTGGTTTGCATATTATGTTTCTTCATGTGTCATGATTAAGGTTTTCAATATAAAGTCAGATTTAGGATCTGAATAAGTATTACTTTACTAAATCATTTATGTGAATGGCCACTGATAGAAATAGGAGTAAATTTTTCCACCTTTCTGTGATCTTATTGTTTGAAATGAAGCCTTTTAACTTCCTTCATACGCCTGTATGTATAAAATTTTTAGTTTTTCAAACTTGATGGCTGGAGCATATGCATGAAATTTACATTTGGGTGGCCTCAGAGTGGCGTAATGCTTGAGACAGTGAACACATTAATAGCAGAAGGAAGAAAAAGAGGTAAGAGGTATATATACATTCTTTGTGATGGACTGATAGTGCATGTTAACTGGAGTAAGATTTTTAATCTGCCGTACTGAAGTTCATATTTCTCCTGGGTTCTGTAAAGCAGCTTAATAACATTTTTGAAACTTCCCAGAAGCCTTTTTCAGGAACCTGTGCCGGGAACGTTGTGACTGTTGCATAACTGATGAGTATAGCTTCTGCGATACAGAACAGTGCAGGCTTGAACACAGGGCTCAAACAGACTCAAAAAGGTTGAGGTGGTCATGTTAAACTATTGATACATCTGAATCAGTTATTTAATAGTTTCTTTAGTGAAAATCTAGCATTTGCATTTTCTTCAAGATATACAGCTCTACAAGATGGTTGTCTGGTATTTTGAGAGTTGACAGTAGAAAGGAATTGTAACTGCATTCTTTAAAAATTTTTCTTCCTTCCTATATTGATAATATTATCCTTTTTTTTTTTTTTTTTTCTTTTTTAGCATCTTCTGACAGATTTACTATTCAAAACATTCTGTTTTTTCTGACCCAGACCTTTTGGTGCCACTGCAGAGGTTTTCTGGAAGCTAAAACTTTTTCTTTGTTTTTCCCATGTCTGCTTGCAGACCAACTACTCTTTTTAACATGATTGAGGGTATAAGAAGAGATGGTAGTTTTTAAGGTATTCTCTGTTCCCTGTAACAATTCAAGAATAACCTGCTAAGGAAAGAGTTAACTGCTTCAGTAAATCAGGATTTGTATAGTAGGAAATCTGTGCTGTTGTTCACCCTTTTGTTATTTATTCTTTTGTATTACTTCTGTGTAGAAACTACTCTCCCAAACTCTAGTAAAAAGATAAGTGAGTTAATCTGATTTTGCATTGATGTAAAGTGGTTTTTAATGTTTTTTAGCATTAAATCTGCTTGAGTCCCATCCTGTCCATCCGTGTCGCCCCCCATCGTACATGTTGTTGAAAAATCCTCTAGAACAAGTAGAATGTTTACATTTTGAATCAGTCTATTCAAAACCAGAGTTTTCTACGTTTCTTCAGAAATGCTTTTCTGGTTATTTTTTTCAAGACTTGTTTTTTCAGGAGCAAAACAATGGTTTGCACACTTTCTGATCACGACATCGTATTTCTTGATTAAAGTTGTTTTTCTTACTGTATTTGCTGACACAAAAGAGGGATATTTCTGGTTTTAATGTTATAGATCCCTCAGCTGATGAATTAAGGCGGCTAATGATGTTGCATGGAGGCCAATACCATGTGTACTATTCCAGATCAAAAACAACTCACATCATTGCCACAAATCTTCCAAATGCCAAAATAAAAGAATTGAAAGGAGAAAAAGTAGTTCGGCCAGAGTGGATTGTGGAGAGGTAAGTTTAGGATTACTGCTTTTGGAGATTTCTCGTTTTGGGAAAGAATAATTATGGAAAATTGTATTTTGAGATTAGGGATTAATTTAAAACAGTCCTTGCAACAGCTGAATAAAAATACCACTGTTATGCTGCAGAAAAAAATGAACTCAGTCAGAGATCAGTGTGATCAGACCAAGCCATTTATTACGAAGCATCTACCTTTTTTATACCGGTCTGCCCCTGCTTACAGTAGCCTGCTGTATTATAAACGGATACGTATACAATAGCTAGCTGTATTAATTCAATAGTTTGCTGTATTATAATTGGATACTTAGTATATTATACTTGGATACATGTACAATGACTTGCTGTATTAGTGGATACATAATCAATGGCTTGCAGTATTAAGATTGGGTACATATGAATGAAGCAATGAAGCACACAGCAACTAGCTACAAGTGGTTAAATTGAGCATATGAGAACCTAGCCTTTAAAGCTTGCTAACAGTTCACTATTGTGTCTTAGCATATTCCAGTTTCTTCTCATCTTGCT
>JBCJKH010013434.1:5410-24470 GCA_039877255.1 Loriculus beryllinus | reverse complement strand
CCCCCCCCCCCCCCCCCCCCCCCCCCCCCCCCCCCCCCCCCCCCCCCCCCCCCCCCCCCCCCCCCCCCCCCCTAAAAAAAACAAAAAACAAAAAAAATCACTGTTATGGAAAAGGGAGTTTTGTGATTTCTTGAGTGAAATAAATATTATGAAATGACTCAGAAGTGCAGTACCAATGTAGAACATTCACCCTTGCAATATGTGGAGCATAACGTAAGAGAGGTGTAAAAGACCTGGCATCATTGATTGTAAACTTCTGATATGAAACTAAAACCAAAGTAAAAATACTGTGAATGCTTTGGTGTTATGCTAATAAGGAAGGAGCAATTGAATACTAGGACAGCTTTGCATTCAGCCCTTAGCATTTCCATGTACCTGTGAGTGCTGTTCTTTCCATCCTCCTGACATAACCAGCACCAGGAGAGCAAGCTGCAAAGAAATAAACCACTGCAATTTCAAGCAGAGCTGTTGCTATTAAAAGGGCAAAGACATTTTAATGACGATCACAGTAAAATCGTCTGTAAGATCTGCTAAATTAGTATCTCATTTGATCCAACCTGAAAGGATGGAAACTGGTAACACAATGCAGCTGGCTTCTCAGGTGGGACTTCTGGTGCTGAGGGCAAATAGAACAGTTACAGTTGCTGATAAATCAATGGCAAAAGCTCATGGCTTCACAAGGTCATTGACTGCTTGAATTGAATTGGTAACAAGAAATCATGTGCAAAATCCTTCCATGATTTAAATGAGTATTTGTGATGTGTCACATGTAATGAGTATAAAATGTGGAGGTCCAGCACATTCCTACCGACAGCTCCTGAAATGAGTAACTCTTTGCTCTGCGTATTGCAGACTGTCAGGTCAATTTACTTTAGTTTTTCTACACAGCAGAAATGCTATCAGAAGAGTCCTGCTCCAGCTGCATCACCTGTTGAAAATAATAGAACCTGGAGATTAAGGATGCCTTTAGAAATCTTCAGCACATAAGAGAGCTGGAGCTGCAGTGGTGCTTGGTGTGTCATGACAGCTGGGTCAGCAGTCACTCTGTTTGACTAATACCAAGCTCCTAAAGGTCAGGGCTGATGACAGACTGCACACAGATGGAGCTTCCAGACCTTAAGATAACTCTCTACACCTCCTCCCAGCTATAACAGCTCATCTACAGCAGCTGTCTGCTGCATTTAAGCTCAGGTTTTGCCTAACCACTACAAAGGTATTACTTACAGTTCAAAATCCTGACTTGGACACATCTGAGACAAGGGAGTGGCTGCCACCGACAGACCATTAACAGCAGTAAATTCTATGCTAACAGCTTCAGGCTCAACTATTGTCTTTGTACAGGAAGAAGGACAGATATTAATGCACATGGAGAACATCTATAAAACCACTAACAAACTCCTTTTTATTTTGTTTTGTTCTGCTTTTCTTGGCCTCCACTGTCATGGGAAATTCAATGAGATGCTTTTTAAATCTTCTGTAGTTTTTTCTATTTAATTAGACATTTTCCAGTCACAGAACCCTCTTTCTTTTGCTGCTGTCACATTTGCAGTTTCTCCATGCTGCTGAAGGACTCGGTGCTAAGGGAGGAGCTTTGTCATCTGGCCTTCCAGTATTGAGTTTTACCATTAAATTTAAGGCTTTTAGGAAATTGGCAGAAAGTAATTTTTCTTTGAATGCAAAGCACAAACTCTCCATATGCATTCCACCCCTGAGAAAAGCACTGGGTGTGAATGAAAGCTAAACAAGTATGGACAGCCACGGAGGAACTTTTCCTCCCATTCCTCGGAATTTATTCTTTTGCCCTATGTCTCAGTCTGGAACCTGGGCCTTGTATACATCCACACTGTTCTGCTGATAGTAGTGAGCTGTGTTGCTGCTCCCCATTCTTACTGAGGACCACTTCAGCATGTGGGCATTGCTGATTATTTGTGGAAGTCAGGGAAAATCCACCTCCCTTAGTGAATTTGGTAGAAGCATGACTGGAGCATCTAAAATGTTGCTTGGAAGGAATCTATGTCACTTCGACCATTCTTAACGCAACCTTCATGGGTCATCACTCACCAAAGCTGAATATTTTCTCTTCTAAATATTACTGATGCATGAAGAGATACAGATGCAGTTCACCTTCAGTTCCTCAAACTAGAAATGTGTATGTGCCTTGTGGTCTGTTGCATTAGAGGTGTTTGTACCTGTGGGCTTTTAGAGATGTGTATAATTGATCCCGTACTGAAGTGGAAAAAACACATTTGACTTTCAGAGTAAATGGAAACAATCGTCAGCCTCTGTGGGGACCACGTTTAGATAAGTTCTCTTTGCAGCAGACTGCAACTATGCTTTTGCTCTTAGGAAATAGTATCTTTCCTTAGAAGTTATTAACAGCATGAAGTACTATCTACTGCTTACTTTCTCACAAAGATGTTTTACCTTTACAACTGTGCACTTCTTAACACATTATTTTCTACCACTACCATTCCCAAATAAATATTCTTATTTCAGGGGTTGCTTGTTGGCAAATAAAAGCAGACCAGATAATACAGCTGCTTCACAGCTGGTAGCTTTCCTTCCCGTGACCTACGCTCCCAAAATATTTAGCTACAAGAAACCCGTGAATCTACAAGGTCAATTTCTTTAGTAACGCCTAATGTTGGACTGCAAACAGTAGCTGGAGCTAAATCTAAGCTTCCTAATGATGAAATGTGAGTATGTTTAGGAAACACGGTTATATCTGTATTTTAACTTCAGACATGGCTTAGCAGCAATTACTAAGATGGGTGATATTAAAAATGTATTTATTGGTGAGAGGTAATATACACTGAAATACAGTTTTTGATATATAACCCATGGGCAAACATTCCTTCACATGGTGCTACATGTGATGCTACATGCTTGGAAATTCTTGGCCTGACCTGTTGCTGTGCAATCGAGAGAGCTGAGAACTATGAGATCTGAAGACTGAATTTCTCACAGGTTATTCAACTTTGATTTTAGTCAGTCTCCTCCTGTGACTAGCAGAAGATGACATCAGAATAAAGAAAATGAGTATACAGCCCTCTCCCTTAGAAAGATGAGGCAGTCTACCACCACATCCACCCCTTGCTCAAAATACAGCAGTGATTACGAGGAACTGAACTTAAAATAATTTAGCTTCTCTTCAGCTTCTTTAAGCAGCAATTGCAGTAGTTTCCCCATGTCGGGAAATGAGCCTGTATTAAGACTCATAGTGGTGGAGCATTTACTCTGTGTTTCCTGATGAAACAATTTTTTCACTCCTAAGAATCTGTCTGCCATAGACTAGACCTTGGCCAGGAGCTGCAGGCAGAAATAAGAGCGATTGCAGATGGTAAGCACCTCAACCTGCAGTCACTGAAAGGGTTTTTCTGTGTACTTCTCTCCAGTCAGGGGACAGACCTGAATTGATTTAGAATTCTGATTTCACATTACCATTACCTTGAAAACTTATCTTGCAGTTGCAGCTGAATTATTTTCTTGTGCGAAGCTGCTCTATTCTACTTTCACCTATGGCCACGTTGCCATGGCAAAGTCACTCCTGCATGTGTATGTTTTAAATACATAACCAGCAAAGCACTGTGGATACTTTTGACATGGTAAGCATCTATTTTCCAGGTGATTTTCTTGTTTTAGATACAATCTGTGAAACATGGGGAACATGCTACTGGCAGGCCAATCCATATTTCCAGAAGTGCATTACTAAATGCTTATATACACATGGTGCATGTTACACATGTGAGTGCTCTTTAAGTAGGTCCTTTTTATAGGAGCAAGCATCTATATAATGTCTTTGGTTTCTTGCTGTTATAATGCTGCAACATAATTGTGATTTTCATAGCAAGTATAAAAAATTAAATCATAGCAGCCTTGGGTTGTAAACAAAGACAATGTAGATTTTATCTTTTATAGTGTAACTTCTCTAAATAAGCTATAACATTATTTATTTATTATTATCTTAACATATATTTTCACTAGCCTGTCACAATGACCAAACATTTTGATTTTAAATGTCTAAGTAAAAAAATTTCACATTAAATGGGTAATGCTCTGAACAGGCACCCCTCACACATTCACATTTTTGAGCATTCATCCCCTCAAAGTATTAGCCAGAGAACTCTTCAAAACAGCAATTATTCAAATAATGAAAAACAAGTCACATATTGCTTGCCTCGAGCAGATTAAGAGTGCTCATTAATTTAGTTTTAAGATACTCTGGAAGTACCTTTTTGCTCTAACAAGAAAGATTCTGGCAATCAGAACACGAAGGGACAGACAGGTTGACCCCTACAAGTTACACAGCTATAAACCTGTGCAGATCCATGCCTTTTCCCTTCTTGTTCTAGGGATTTTCATTACCACAGAACAACCTGACCTGAACATTTGCAGAAAGAGAAAGGGTCTAGAAGTCAGTGAAATTGCTGTTTAACATCATAATGCAATTAACACTGGAGATGAAGAAAGGATAGAGAAGTACAGGTGCTAGTCTGGATCCTGTTTTGTTGCAAGGGGTAACCACTGCGAGTATATCCCTTTTTCTACCCTTATAAATGGATTTAAATACATTCCAGAACTCAGAGAAAATTAATGCTATCCAGATAGCCAATTCTGGATGCTGTACCATAGAAAACCTATGCAACTATTTAATATATGCATTAGAAAACCTAAGACATAGTCTATACACAATATAGTCAATATAGTAGGTTTTACAATAAATAGTGTGAAATCCATTATTTTCAGCTATGATAGCACTCCTCAGATGTGCACTAGAACAAGTGCCTTTTTTTGCAATGATAAAATTCTTTTATGTCAAGGCTGGTGACAGTCAAATTGTTCACACGAACCAGATTCAAGCTACTGTGCTCAATTTTGTTAAGTCCTGCGGAATTAGGCCAGTAGGCCCTTATATCAGAAGTAAATAATTTATCTCTTAACATGAGTCATGCATTATCTGTCTCAGAAGAGATCATTAGATCTGCTGTTCAAAGCCATTTTTCTGCTGGGAGTTATTCACAAGTAATGAAGTGGTTTACAAATTCAGCATCATAAACCAGTGAAGCACAGGAGCAGAGGTGAACTTCCTGAGACCACCTTTTAGGATCTTCAGAAACCTTGAGGTTGGATGGAACACAAGGACAAGAGGAGCACACAGCTGTCTTTACGTCTGTATCACTTTTAGTAGTTTACAGGGAGGAGCATGGAAATAAAGCACATTATAGAAAGTAGTGAAGATAAAATTATATCACTTTGAGAAATATATGGGCAGAAAAACTAAAGGAAGAATACAGGCTAATACAAGCTCTGCCAGTTCTACAGATGTATTAGGACACTGAAGTCTGTTGAAGCTACTGGAAGAACTGGAAGTCTGCAGGGGAACTGACACATACATCTTGTTCATCTTCAGTCACCGAAGGATGACATTAAATCCAAGGAAATTTATAGTGTCTCCAAAACTGGTATTAAGTATAGCTTTTCTTAAGAACAGGTTCATGATTGTAATTATTTACCATATCAATAAATGTATTTACTGTATTTCTTTGTGTACTGCATGAAAGGACAGAACTTCACCTATAAATAGTTTAGAAAGATGGACAGAGTGTTTTTGAATATAAGAGTGTTTTCTCTTCCTGTGTTAGTTTAATGGGATGGATGCCAATGCTTTTATGAATTATGAATGCAGCAGTCTTCTTTCCAAATGAGGATGTTGGAAGTCTGCCACTGGAACGAGGTGCTCATATTACATACTGCCAGCGAATTTCTGTTTCTTTAATAAAAACTAGATTACTAAAGCACTTTTCTTTTGACAAACATTAGTCCTGCCTATAATGATGTTTCATAGCATACTCTCCTCTAGAATAAAAGAGAAAAAATAATCAGGAAGGAAAACAATTTGAATCACAGATCTAATAGGGAAATTCATATGTTGTTCCCCTAATGTAAATAGCCATTTGTATACCAAGTACTTTCCACCTTTATTAGAACACAATCCAGGTTTATGACTGATCAGGCATTTGTTACTAGTGCTATGCATGCTTTTCCCCCACAAGGATTCTCTTTTTAGCTACCTGAGACAAAGTAGTTATTAAAAACAATTTAAACACCAATATTTTTAATTGAAATCTTGCCTGAGAAAACATTGCTCGCTATTTAGGGGAAGAATTTTGCACTTAAATACAATTCAATTTCTGTTTCATAAAGAATGTAGTAGCATTATATAGAAGCATTATGCAAAGTTTGGTTTGCTGTTTTTTTTCCACTGAGTCTCAAGAGCACTTCTAGAAGAAAGCAAAGTATTAGTCTATGCCCATTGACAAATCTAAAGTTCAAATATTCAACATAAAAAAGGGTCAAAGAAAGCCAGTGAGGCTGCACTGCTTCTGCTGCCCAGGTTACACAGCAGCCAACGATGCCAGGACTGCGCTTTGCCTGTGTATCAGCAAATGGCAACATTACTTACAAATCCCATGGACAACGAATTTCATTTATTACTAGTTATATATCGCAATATATTATATACATCTTCACATTTGTGCTCACAAGCAATTGTTAACTTTTCCTGCTAACATCGACAGGGATCTTACAAAAGGAAACACTATTTGTCTCTGGTCATTTTAATTTAATCTGAAATCCTTTCTATCATTCTCAAATGTGAACCACACCTCAGATCTCCTGTGGCGGAACTGCAGGTTTCACAGCAGCATCTCAGATAAAAGGTATGAGTTTTCTTGAATAACAGCTCTCCCTCCACTGTTTTTCTTTCCAATAACTCAGTATATAGTATGAGGACTGCTGGTTCACACCAAGGGCTCATTTATAAGGATATCCTCTAGCTTCCAATTTGCATCCACATTATGTTACCTTAGAGTGAAAAACTCCAACATGAGAAAGGGTAATCAAAGATAAGTGCACAGAAAAATAAATACCAGTGGAACCATATTAACTCAGTAAAACAAAAAGAGAGAGAGCAAAAAGGAAAAAATAAATTTGACACGATAAAACCCAGTGAAATTAAGTAAACCCCCCCCAAAAAAAACCTGTGTCAGAAGCGTTAAGGGATTGTTTACGCACTGAAATGTACTTTAAAAATAAAAGCATCAAATACCGTCTTCCTGTGTAACTCACCTGGTTGTATTTTACAAACAGGATGCCAAATCCACTAAACTTCAGCGTTAGGCAGGCTTTGCACCCGTGAAAATTATGAAACGCTCTATAACATTAATGAGAACAAAAGTAGGCCATGTAAGTACCGTCTGATTTTTCCGTAAGGCAAAATATTACTGCATTCCATTTTCTAGTCTGCATTTCTGTCAGCTGACAGTATGCCTGCACGATTAAGATATAAAGCTAGTAAATGTTTTAATTCGAATATTATTACAAACTAGAGAGAAGTCAGATAAAACCAGAGATTTTTTATTGCACAAAATAAATTATATAGAAACAATGCAACAAAACAACTCGTATTGTAGGCTGCACAACAGATGTTACAACATGAATATATTTATTGCTTTGAGAAAGGAGCAATTCAGTGCTAGTAAGCAGATTAGTTATACTTCTTGCTCATCTAGATTTTTCATAAAATTAATCCAGCTGGGCTAGAGGCATCTTGCAGCATATGGGTCAGACCAAACTGTCGCTTGTTTTCCACTGTTACAAAGGTGCTGTGAACATTCTTGACATTAGCATGGATTGATTTAATGTCACCAGTACTGAACCATACAGGTAGTTACAGATTTAGAAACATCATTACATATCAGTATAGCTATGTACAAAACAAAAGGTCCATTTACAGTTTGCATGAGCTGTTCTTCTAAAATAAATCTTGCTTGCAAACGCTGATGCAGCTTTGAAGAGGCACACTTTCACTCTACATCAAGAGGCAGGACACCCCTAACTACCAGCACTTCCCTTACCTAACTGCAAAACTACTCACTGATGTTAACTCAGTAATAGGTGTCTCATTTTTAACCAGGGCCACACTCAGCTTCTAAGGACTGCAGCACAGATTAAAAAACAAACCATCAACATCATTCCTTTGGTAGGACTGGGTGAAATTTACAGTGCTTTTGAAAAATACTTCAATCCACAATATATTTGGTTCTTTAAAAGATATAAGGCTGCCATACTGGTATTGTACTCATAAGGGTTTAAGTTTCTAAACGGCTACTTTGTGGACCCTGAGATGTTGACTCCTAACAATGAATACAGAAATTAGCTCTTAACTAAAGTTAAAAAAATAACAGTATTCAAATAATAAACCACATCGAAATCCGATCACTTGCAAATCCTTGTGAATCATGCATATTAATGAGATAGTGTCATTACAAGTGTTGATAATCGAGTGAAATTCTCCTCCCAATTTGATAATTATGCAAGCCTCATTCTACTGCTAGAGTACACATTCAATGCAAACCTTATTTTCTTATGGGAAGGTTAATATAATTAGATTAAATTTCAACAATATTAGCCACTCATGAAAGGAAATTCAGTGAGGAAGTGGGAACTCTGGGTCATTTCAAGTCTTAGCTACAAAGATAACTAAAGAAAGTAACTCCACTGAGGTCAAGCTGAAGAGCTTAACTCTAGTGTCAGGCCCACAGAGCAGACCCCTGTAGAATCCCACTGAAATAAGTAAACACATTTTGGATTATGTAATAACAACTACAAACAAATGTGGTGGCCACTCTTTACTGTACTTCAATAAAATTCTTTGCTTTAATGTTTGTTTGTTGTTGTTTTTTTCCTGAAACTGTTAATGCACTAGGTTGAATCAAAATACAGCTGAGTGAGGTTGCAAAAAACTGCAAAATATTACAAGAAATGAGTTATTCTGATTTTTAGAAATACTATTTGTACAAATGCTCAGGAATCTTACAAATGCAATCACGTTCCATGCACGTACCCAGCAGTAGCTTCCTTTGGAAGAAAATAAGTATTAAACTTGACCGACCCTGTGTAGTTTTTCTGTCCAGGGAACTGACGTGAAATTTTGCCACAATTTTCTGAAAGTGTTTACAAGCACAATAAGATTCAACTGAATAACCAAGTATACCCTGAAACATCCATTAAAACACAAACATCACAAAAAATATTAGTATTCTTTATAATTATTATGAAGTAGAAATGTTATAAGGCAGGATGAAGCTAGTATCAAAGACGAAAAACAGCACCACCAGTCTATGTTTTTCAATTAGCTTTCTGATCAGACAGCAAAGATATTACTATAGTCGGATACAATTGATTAAGAAATGCATTTAGCCCAGCTGTACTAACTATACAGCTTCACACAGAATAAACATTCCATAAATCAACAGAAAACGCATTTGAGCATGAAAAATAAAAACATGTAAGTGATTCTCTAAGCAGCATTTTGTTTTCTTTTTTCTTTTTTTTTTTTTCAAAACATTAACATAGATAGATATTGGACTGATTAAATATCTACAAGTGCTTTTCCTTTACAAAAATACATATATTCTTAATAGTAGGATAGACTGTCATTAACAATGACCTGTGTTTTCTTCACTTCAATTTGAATGATTTATATGCTAAATTTTACAACCACAAAAAGGTTTAGTTGTAATATGATGTTACCACTTTTGACAAAAAGCTTAAAACATTTTACATTTTGAAACAAATTAGCAACATAACATCACAATATGTTCTATGAGCTCCTAAGTACTGTGAGGGCTGCTTTATTTAAAACTGGTAACTACTGATCAAATGCAAGGAAGCATGAGAACATTATTACTGCTCACCGTAGGCTCCTTTCTTAATTGTAACTTGGATCACAGCTTATATAAGGACACTTAGGCCCCCATCCCTAAAAAAATCCATTGAGAGTAACACTTTATCATCTCTTCAGTAGCCTGGAACATCCAACAATTCAGGCTTTGCATTAATTTTAAAAAATGCAAAATACTTTCCTTTCAATAGTTAAGTCTGCAATAAGGGAAAAAATGATGCATTGCTTCATGTTTATTCTAAGAAGCTTGTATTTGAGAAAAAAAATTACGACCAGTAAGTTTTTAAAATGAAATACTGTAGTCAACTAAACAATTAAACTGTCCTATTACTTTCCAGTTTAGTTAATCACTATCCTGGAAAAGGAAATAAAGACATTTGTATTTCTTTATTCTTTCTATTTCACACTGCACAAGTAAAATAATCGACTTCTTGCTAATCAATAGTCTGATGTCAAAGACAGCAATGCCATTTGCTAAAAAAATACCTATAAAAATCTGTATAACATACTTAACATCTTCTCATTATCCTCCCAGTCTGTCCTTTCCACCCTCCAAAATATCACTGAACTACGACTAGAAAACCCCAAAGTAGCTTGGTGAATATTTTGTGCTTTGGAAGGTTTACAGGATTGACAGCGCACTGAAGTTTTTTGTTAGTTCACGGGCCAGGTATAGCAGACACATCAGTAATGCAAGCCTTTGTGCTTCTTACTGGGAACATGAGCTATGACTCAAAGAGCTACTCTGTTAACTCAACCTTCAGGCTACTCCTGCTGGTTTTTTTCCTTCCCTATTTTGTCCTGGAAACTGCTACATGTGCCTAACCTTTCAGCTTGGTGACACAGGCAGCTACCACCGGTTAAGTTCTGCTTGACTGATACCAGGTGCAACTCTTGACTACTGTGCTCCAAGTCTGTTTCTGGGTGGCTTTACCTTTGGTATTAAATAGGTCCCTTAAAACTACTAGGCAATCAGATTATCCATAAAAATAGTTTATTAAAAAAAACCCAAACTTTTTTTAATGAACAAAGCTAAGTATCTAACAACAAACAGTTATTTTAAATCAATTAGTATGCGATTATTTTTCAGTAAAAAGGGAGAGTGTTTCATTTTACTGCATCAAAGTTACTGAGAGAACAGCAAAAATGTCTACTATAGTCAATGTAATACAAACCAGAATTTTAGGAGTAGAATACCATCATAAAATACGTGCCTTGCACTCTGATAATAAACACCTTTGCTACAACTTAATTATTAATACAAACCTCAGTATTTTAACTACCAGCACAAATGTTTTACTGTTGCAGTAATGTTGTATAGCAACTTACTCTCAACTTGTACTTTGCTTTCCACTCGCTGCCATGAAGGAAAAGGAAAATGCACAGTAACTACTTCTGTTCACCTCATCCTGTCAACTGTCACATTATTAACCTTGTTAGAAGTATTCGCTAAAAATACACATAGAAGCTACTTCAAAGAAAAGTACATCTAATGGTTCGGATAAACAAGCAAAGTCAAACCAATGCCTCTCTTTGGTTGAAATTAATGTGATGACAAAAACTTCCACTTGCAGACATCTTTCATTCTAGACTGTTTCCTCTATCCTGTGCCTACAGAACTGGGTCTTTTACTGCAATTACGAAAGATAGCCTAGACATTTCCACCTGTCCACAGAGCTCCTCCATTTCACTGCCACACTCCAGAATGGTACAGATCAAAATTGTGAACTAGAGAATGAAACAGTATCTTTACTCAACTGTAGTAGCAGCTACCTAAATTCAGAGGATTGATGGCACACACCTTGGATGGAAGAAGCTGTCAGGAATTAATTAATTAATCATTTTCTTATTCTGAAATCTGATGTTTTAATTTGCTCTACAGGCAGAGTAGACAGTAACTTAAAAAATGGACAGATCTGCTTGTATATTACCATAAATATATTTATGGTAATAAATATATTACAAGATCATTTTTTGGAGGACATCCTTCCAGGAGGATTATTCATCTGAGGTCTGAAGGCCTGACAATGCACATATGATGAAATTAGTGCAAAATGCACAGCTGGAAGCTTTTCACATTTCCTTTAGGGCAAATCAAACCCCTTGTGTCTTGGAAGACATCCTGGAACACTCTCCAGTAGACTGCAAGCACTCCTCAAACAAGTGTCTTTAGCTGAACACCTCATGGAAGCATTAACTTGTTCAAACTAGCTATACAAGATTCAAACGGCAGAACTGTGAAAACTTTGCTGAAACCCACAAGAGCTGCCTGGTGAATGAAACCTATGAGCTGATTCCTCCTGTCAATTTCTCCTTTATAACTCCTCAATGTTTCTACTTGGTGGGCATTAAATAGCATGGTGTATGGGAATGGGCAAAAGATGTGTAAGAACCTAAAATTGATTACAGGACAGAGAGTGCCTGAATAGACATTTTAGCTGAGATAACTAATAAATTAACATAGCATGAAGTACAATGAGGGCAAATATTCTGCATGATATATGGATTTTTGATGGATGCAGATATCTTTAACCTGGCTAGGTTAAGTGAAGAAACTGGACCAAGCTCTTGATTTAAAAATCTCTGTTTATGTATTTGTTGTGGATAAGCATTATGTGTTTTAACTGCCTTTTGTCTTTTCCAGGATAAAAATGAGTCTGATCAGTCCATGTAATTGACCAGTATTTTATGTAGCCCCTGTATAAAGAGTGCTCATCTGTTTGAGACACAGGACTTGCTTCGAACAACGATTTGTTCTCTAGTGTTTCTAGCAGACACAGTGTCTGGCTGAGCTGGAAGTTCTTCCTTTTGTTGCAAGTCTTCACAAGAATATCTTTTTCTGGGGAGTGAATGTTTCTTGGTGTTTTCAGTAATATGGAAATGCAAAAAACCCCACAAAAGGGACAATGCAACTCAGCAACTGGTTCAATGAAAGGTCTAAACCCTGGCCTATGGTGTTATTTTAGAAAACAGCAGAGAAGGAAAATTTGTTTACTTTTCTCACAAAGCCATGTCTAACAAATACATGGGAGAGATGAGATGGAACTCTGGACCATTGCCTTATCTGCAGCAGGGAACAACAGCCTAACTTATATCTAAAAGGAATGTGATCGATCTCTTTTCTTCTGCAGATATACTGCAACTGGTTTTGATAACTGCAGAAAAGTCAAGTCAAATTGTTGAAACCTATATAGAAAAAGACAGATTCAGAATTCAGGGGTTCTGCATTCAGAAAATGAGATAATTTACATAAAAAAAGTAATTCTTCTCATAATAGTTTCTACTGACATAGGTTTTTTGTTCAATTTTAAATCATGTTACAGAACACATTTCTCTTTCTGCTTGTTTCCCATGAAAGAAAGCTTCTCAATACAGCATGTTTATGAAATATTCTTCCTGAAACTATTCAGATCGTAGATAAAATACAGAAGCAAATATTACCCTGCCAAATGCAAATAATGGGCTTAAAATGTATTAATAACCAGGCACTTTGCTTTACATAACATTTTCAGTAAAGTCAAAATAATACTTTTTGTCTTTTTTTTTTTTTGCGTAATAACTGCAAGCTAGCTGAATATGCACAATATAGCGGTGCATACTTCTAGGACCCAAATTCCAGAAGCTTTCATGTGAACAGTACCTCCTATAGTGATGAGTCACTTAGATTATTGTAGCAATCTCATGTGGTATTTCATCCACATAAAAATACGTTTCTAGGACTAGGCCCTTAGCTATGAGCAGTGTAGTAATGCACGGTGGAAGATACATTTCTTGATTAACCATCTAATTCCATACCATTTAAGATATTATAGGATCTCATTTGTAAATTCTAATTTACGGTTCGTTACTAGACAAATGCAGCACACAGCTAAGCTCAACAAATGCCACTTACGACTTTCATTCATGAGTTACCCCAGAGTTAAAAGCAGATAGAAGGTTTTCACTTTTAGGGTAAAAAAAACCCCAAACCACCAAATAACTACTAAATAAGAGATGGCAAGGTTAAGTAGTAGTGTGTAATTTTTTAGGTCTTCTTCCTCTACAGCTAGGCACTGCCAATATGGGAAAGCCATAGAAACACAGTGGCAGCAACACTTACTTTATATTCTTATTCTTTACAAGCATGCCGTTGTGACACTTTGTCATGGAAATGCTCAGAAAGTGTGACTGTATACAGTCATCTGCTCTAAGATGGCATATGGTGCAGTTTTAATGGAATGCTTAGGTACTCATCTCACTTTATCCCATCTTTGGCACACAGAAATCTATAGACACATTAGCATATTCCTATCCTGTTCAGATACTCCTAATTGGCACAGATAAATTAAATATGCATATCTGGAGACACATGGCACATATGTAGTATATGGGAGAGAAATATCCTGTAAAGAAGGCAACGCCTGTGTTACACAAGATGCCCAGTTAAGATATGTACTTCACTGGCACTTCACTGCTACAAAAACTATTAAACTGTAACAGCATTCAGGCACTGTGCCATCAAATCAGAAATGCATGAAGTGTAGGTGGCTAGATCATATGCATTTAATGCCATGATTCTCAGCTGGGAACATTAAATCGTATCTGTCTGTATATTCCATGCTTAAAATGAAGATTTGCCTTCTGTAATCTAGCTTTTAGTTACATCAAGTTAATATCATGAATTAAACCAGTATCCATGTCCAATCAAAAGAATTCACAGTTCTCTGAATTGTGAATACCAAAAGTCATGAAACAGTCAAATCTTCTACTAGTTGCCATTGAGAAGCCAATATAAAGTAGTCCTGTTTCAGGGGTCTGTTGGGTAGATGAAAACTTCTGTGTAAGATAACTTAAAATGGATTAACAAATAATAGTTTTCTCTTTTTAAAACAAGTCTGTTCAAACTTGTCAAAACAGCAAGCACAATTGTTGAGAAAAAGACTGTCCCCTGAACCAAGCAGAAATCATACTGAAGTGTACTACCATTAGTTTTGTGATAAACTGAAACAAGCGTTTTATGTCAAGTGAACCTACAGTGAAGATTCTGGTATAAAAACACGTGAAATATATAAAAACTGTAAGGTGTCATTTGTATGTGCATGTAAATATTTACAATTAATATCTTATTTCTACCGTACAAAACAACTGTATATACTAAAGAGAAGAATGATTTGCAATTAGAATGCATGCTCTGCTCTTCCAAGCTGCTCCATGAGGACCTCTATACAGACAAAGAATCGCTGCTTCCCTACAGATTCTGTAGAGGAGAAAGGCCCTCCCTACAGGGAGTATCTTCTTGTTTCTGTTAAGTAGCACATCATAGACTGGATGGGCAAAAAGATGACTGTTTCCTGCAGCCAGCACATGCACCTATCTACACTGTGGGCAAAGCAGTGCCTGTAACAGTCAGCGCACTATGTCTGCAGAAAGGAGCAGCAGCTGCCTTGACATTTTGCTTCCCCAGATTTCACTGGCATCTGCACAATATGTGCAACCTTGACCTGCAATGGCAGGTTTCCTAAACAGACTGCTACTGACTGCATCTTTATTTCTGCATGTCATATGGGCTTTGGAGTGCAATGGTAGAATTCAACCCGACTACATACGGATTCCTCAAGTCATCAATGCTAGAACTTCTACTAACATTAGAGGGGGCAGATTTATCCAGAACATGCTTAGTTCTCCTACAGAAACATACTAAGGTACATGAATATAAATTCACAAACGAGTTACAGCCTTGCATCTATTTTTTTTATACTTGATCCCAAGATAGAATTTTCACTTTGTCTTATCTAAGAAGAATTAGTTCACTCTATACTAGCTTCTGAAATACTGATTTGGCTCCTTTTTGCTGTATGCAAAAGGCCTCAGAAAGTAAACTGTTATCTACAATACCAGCAGGTGTGTATTAAATAGAAATTACATAAAAGGACTGAACTGTAAGTATCTCCACAGAATTTAAAGTGAAAAACTCAACTGAATTTTAAGCAGAGCAAAGACAACAGAAGACTACAGAAGACATATGCATTACCATGCTCCCTGCAACATTACCAGAAACCCCAATAAACATTCTACACTAGAACCATCACGCTTGCAATACCTAAGGCAACAATCACTTTATCCAGCACTAACAGGTCTTAGAAAAATAATGACCTGAACAATTATTTGTTCAGGTCTTAGAAAAATAATCACCTGAACAATTATTTTGGTCAGACTGCTTATCTTCAGTATTGCATTACCTCTAATTTCATGGAAATATTTTATGATGTGACTTTAACTAATGAAAAATTCTGTAATGAATTCTTATCTCCAGGTAGTCACAAGAGATATATAATGTAATTAAAGCTGTATGTTATTTTTGTCTTATATACCTCCAACCAATCTTAAAAGGAAATGCTTACTATGAAAGGCAACAACTATGTAAAATTTTGCCTTTGTCGTAGTCTTGTAGTGAAATTTATTTGCTTCATAGACATCTACATTATTTTTAACTTCATTTTTTAGGGAGAGTTTATTAGAAGAAATGTAATCTGACCAGAAGATATTTTCCAAAATTAGCTAGTATCCCAAATTCCAATCTTTAGGGAAACCATAGAAAAGTGCAATCACAAAGGCTGCGATTCTTTTAAGCAATATTAGCAAAATCTATTTAGAAGACTTTAAATTACCATTTTGAATTACCACGTTCTACATCTCTTGTTAAGGTAATTAATCTTCATTCACTGCAAAAGGACTGTTGCACACTCATGAGTGAGCTATACCTGGACCCATGAGAAATTTACCAAGAAAAAAGTAGTGGCCCAAACACCACTTTTCTAAATATATTTTCTATACAAAATATTTTCAAGGTATAATCCTTAGTTATTTGTACAGTACTCTATGGTTTAAACAACAATATCCAGTAAAATAGTGTGTGAAACTGCAACACCACATGGAATGAGCACTCTGCCATTTTGCTAGTGTAACCAATATTAGGACCAGAAAAATTTTCTAACACGCAAGCAAAAAATATTCCATAGTTTTTGAATCTTGACTGTACACTTCATGAGTTTGGCTATGATTTGCAGCACACTCGTTAAGATACACAAATATCTTATGCACATTTCAGTAGCAGAATGGCACTTGGCTTGCTCTAATAAAAACAACAGAGATGCAACTGACAATTTTAAGAAAGACAATGTCCTTATTTGCATGCTGAAAATCTGGTTGTGTCCCCCCCTAATCCAGGCACATCCATTCATTGTGCAATCTGTCGATGGGTAAACAAATAGTGCAGGATTCATCTCAGTGGGATCTCGCCCTTTGGTCTAACCGAAGTCAATTCTAGGTCGATACTGAAGTACCATAGGGTAAGACTGAAAATAAAAGCAAGAGAAAAACAACAACACAAACAAGAAAAAATGAGGACATAATTCATAAAAAATAATAGTAAAATGCAGTTAAAGATTGCTTTAAGAATAGCCAGAGATTACCACTGTGTAGGACAATCATTTTTATTTATATAAATTAACTCTATATATTTCAACAGTTAAATCCCTATCCATAGTTCATAAATCCATATTCAATCTCTAACCCAGTTAGTTGCAGTTATTTGTCATTAACATAAAACTCCTGTATATCTTTTATGTATTTCGTGATTATGTTTTGACACATGTACTTAGAGGGCTCAAACAACTGCTCTTCTTTCTGTGTTGCTGCGTTTGAGAAAAAGCAATCTTGAAATTTTATACTTTCTAAACCAAAGTTTATTAACAGATGATGTACTTGGTTTGACTTTTATAGATACACAGATTCATTGCTATACTACTAGTCAGCGCTAGCTAACGGGAGCCACGCTACCCTAGTATTAAAAAGAAAGATGAGAAAGAAGGTCAAATAGCCATCAGCTGATTTTCTGAGAGCTGAGGCTAACTTCTCCCACAAATCCAAATCCTCAACTTCAGATCTATTGATACATTTTTATTAACTGTAACCAGAAAAAAAAACCCCACAGGGGTAGGATCCCTGAATTGGACAAAATTGTTGTGGAAGGGGAGGCAAGAATAGGTGGGCTTCCAGAAAATGCTCTGAGCACTTGTTAGCATTTTACATAAATCTGCTGTTTTCTTATTAACTTCACTAGGACACTGGATGTTTTATATAGCATAAACCCCAGGAAAATCTTACTGTCTGAGCCACGAGGCAGAGGAACATAGCTGATTTGAGTCTTTGTTATTGCAAACTTGGAAATACAAGGAATTGTTATAGAAGCTGTCACTAAATCCATAAATATTTTACTGCATTATTCAAATGCAATACAGATGAACTTCAGTGACCAAAGAAAGAAAAAGATACATTGCAGAGGCCTATACAGGTTTATAAAATTTCCATGCCACGATAGTGAAATGCTCACCAGAACTAAATGCGATCATGCTTGCTGGGGATTTACAAACTGGAGTGTAGAGAAATCACAACATAAACCCAAAGGTATTCATAATAGCAGGAGCATTTAGGTGAGAAGACAGGGAGCACCACGTGTAGTCTGCATTTGCAATTAACAAATATATGATACTACAAATGTAGTATCATAAACTACCTGATCTCTGTTTTTTCTTGCATTGAATGTGAAACCCACATCACTTAAATGCTATTTCACATGTTTTTCATTTTGATTACGTAAGTCTAAAAAGTATAAAATATATATAAAGTCTCTAAAAGTACTCACATTAATTGGAAGTGCACAAAGACACAGTCACTTCAGTGAAATTGCCATGTAAACCAGTGAGCCTCAGTGTTTTTGCACACAAAATTCCAAAGCAACTATACAAGTGAAGTGCTCCATGCTGGACAGTTCTATTTACTGAAGTAGGCATGACTGCAGCAGGTCATTCCCATCCATAGTGGGAAGTGACCCTCCATGATTAACTTCAGCTTTTGGCTCAAGCAAAAATATTATTTCAAAGTACCAAAGTAACTTCTAGAAATTATCTCAAAACAAAATTCTCAATGAGGAAACTGAAATATTGTTTCATATGAGTATGAACCAGACTGATCAATGAAATTTAGAAATCAAGATCAGTTTGCAAGTTCTGGAGGTTTTGGTTTGTTACATTCTAGAGATAAGGTGTTATTAATTTCTAATTTTGAAAGATATGTAAGGAATACAGTATTAGAAAAATATAACATTTCTTCACTCTATTAAAAAGAACATATGAATTGCCATAAAGAGATGAAAACAGCGTATTCTCTTTTGACCCACACTCTTTAGTTTTGATCCCTTGTCAATGCTGCCCAATGCTACTAGTAAGAAGGATAAAATAGAAGAGGTAGATAAACCTTCCAGGCTGATAGGGATAT
>JBCJKH010013432.1:0-14873 GCA_039877255.1 Loriculus beryllinus | reverse complement strand
CTTGCACCTTGCTGAAACAAGCAAGCACCTTGCACCTTGCTGAAACAAGGATGAAGGCACAGCTATTCAAATACAGTGGGCTTTAGCTTCTGTGGCACCGTGTTCCCACTCAGCAGTCTCAAGGTGCCTTTCTATTTCTTTTCTGTTCTAGAAGCACCACCATGCCTCCCTCTTGGTGTGTCCTCCAGTGTATGCTGAGTGTCTCCTTCCACACCAGTACACTCATGTGGCATGGTTCCCACACAGTGCTCCAAAGCTGCCCTCCCTGCCACCAGCAGCACAGTCCTTACAAGGGATGTAGTTTGTTGACAGACTCATCTTCATGGGTTCTCTGTAGGTCCAATTGGATCTTTTTAATAAGAGGAAGACAAAAGCCAATGGCAATCTCCAGTTTCTCCTCCTTATTAATCCCATATTCCTGTGGGAACAAAACAATAGATACCCTTAAGCCCTGGTTCTTTGCTACATCCACATGAAAGGAGGCTGGACATCAACAGTCCTTTTCGAAATCACCACTACATTTAAGCAAGGACAGAAAGGGAAATGTCACACAAAACCCTCTTATTTTTTTCCCCATACTGCAGAGGGTAACAGGGGACAGAGGCTCCTCCCACTGTCTATACACGACTGTCACTAATCTTCCAGCAGCTGAGAGGCACAAGTACCACCAGGGAACCCCTTTTACAACACAAACTTATATCCTGGCCTGGCATGAGCATTAATGCAACAACTGCTATCTGCAGAGATGAAACTTGAAGTGCTTTGCTGGAAACAGCCAAACTGCATCTTGGCAGGAGCACTGTGAAGAAGTTTAGAAGACCAGTTCTGGGCACAAGCACAATTGGACCTTGCTGGTAGAAGCTCATCCCATTTACATGAAGCATTTCTGCCAGAAGTGGAACAGAACAATGGTCAATACAGAGATTCATTGCATGTGACCCTCCCTTCCCCTCCCATGTTCATGGGCATAAACTTTGTGAGAAACAAGCCAACTTTGCCAACTGAACAAGTTCTAGTTTGACAAGAATAACAAACCTGCCAGAACAAGCCTTGATTTTAAAACAGAAATCTCTTTTCCCCTGTTTGGTCTTGTATGTGGAGAATGGGAAGTTGCTATGGCACACACTTAGCTTGCAGCTGTGCTATAATGCACTACAGTGAACATAGAAATGCTGCTGCATCATCTGTTCATTCTGATGCTGTCAGAATCCCCAGCCAGGAAGACAGCTCTGCCACACCTTAAGCCACAAACGGTTTTGGCCTCATATGAACACTTTTGATGTATATCTGAGGAAGACCCGTGATACGCTGCCTTGAGAGTTAATATGCAAGACAGTCAAGAAAAAAAGACAGGGAAAAGGTCAGAAACTGACACCACAGGCATCGTCACAGCACAAGACAGGCTGTACCTGGGGTATGATCACGTCTGCCAGGGCTTTGGAGAGTTTGAAGAGTTCAGCTGTGCCTTCCAGTTTGAGTGCACAGTTGTGCTGCACATCGTACTTGATGCAGTCATAGATATCGGGGATCTTGCTGATATCATAGCGTCCGTTCTTCATGCGGAAATCTCGCTCCAGCTTGCTCCAGCGCTGCAGCATCAGTTCTAAAGTCTCACTGTGGTACAGCTGCAGGTCTAAACACAGAGAACACCCAACCACATTCACATCATCACTGCTTCTGTGTAGAGTTCAAGTGACAGCTATGACTCCTTTCTCCCAGCACAGAAGGGCTCTGATCATATGTCACCCACAGGGATCCTAGACTGGAAAATCTACTGGACCTGTTGCATGGAGTTTTAACCTGCAGAAACAAGCTACTCCCAAAATACTTGAGAAAAGTGAAGCTATTTGCCTGTTGGCTCATATCTGCCATAAACTGCGTGAAATGTCCCACAGATGCCTCTTAAAAACCTCTGCATTGTTACTAGGAAAGTTCTTAGAGATGAGCAAATCATGACTGATAAACTTACAGTTTATAGTCCTGAGCTCCCTACAGGAAATGCCTGAAAAATTCAGGCCTCCCTCTCCAGGCTATACTGCTGCTGTTCACATTCACTCCAAACCCAAGATGCACATATCATTCCCTATACATCACAGCTATCTTTAACTGTAGTTGAAAGTGAAATAGAAGCCTTTTACATCAATAGCACATACAGCATTTTGCTTTAGAATTTCTTTGCTGCAAACATAAACCACAGTGGTGTTTGGGAGCTCTGAAGGTGTAACAACAAAGAATCTGCTCCAGACTCTTTCCAATTGTGATGCTTACCTGCAGATTTTGGGTCTTCCAGACGTTTTCGTATCTGGGAGGTGAGATTCTCAATCAGGCTGAACACCTGGTTGCAGACCTCAACTGGGTTCTGGATAAATGTCATGGAGTTGAGCAGAGAAGCACTGCCTGTAGGTGCTAGCTGAGAGGAGATACCAGTAGACATCAGTTAGTATCCTCACAAAGTGGAAACACAGAGTGTCTGCCTTTTGCAGCCCTACTGCTTTCTGATCCGTACAGAAGTTTTCCCAGCAGAGTGCAAGAGGCCTATTTCTAGGGGTACTTAGGTATGTTTTAAAACTTTCTCAGGACCAAACTCAGAGGGAGCAAACAACTGTTCCCACACCAGATCAGACCTCACTCCACCTACAATATCCACTATTGTCTAACCTTGCCTCTGTGTTTCAGCAGAAGGGTTTCACAGAAGTTTTAAATAGTTCTTTGAGATGGTAAATCTGTTCCTTAATGGTGATGTGTTTCAGTCCAGTAACCAGATCTCAGCCTGGGAAAAACAGTGTTTTGGGGACTTGATGGAGAAGCAGATGTAGTGCTTTTATTGGCTGCTGTGCTGGATGTAGCCCATGCTCTCTCCTCTGCACTTATCAGACACTGATAGGAACACAAAAGGGTTTGTATCCAAACAGTGTGTTCACACATGCAAAAGCACAGATCTGGGATGAGGCAAGGTGCATTGCCTGTCCACAGCAACTGGGCAGCGTGCAGCAAACCATGAGAATGCTTCTTTAAGCATACTTGTAAGAATAAAATGCCCTGGGACTTCTAATAGGAGAGGAAGGTACCAGGTGATTCTTGAAGGGGACAGTTAAGCAACACTGAGGATTATCACGTGGAGAAGGGCAAGGGCCTGCCCTTTCTCTTCTTAAGTTCAGTTTATATCCTGTCATTTTGAACTGATCTCAGAATAACCAACTACTGTTCACATACCAGCAGGCTTCACATCAAACCACCACTGTTCTCCTTCCAGATACAGCAAGCAATAAAGCCCCACAGGTGCTTTACCTTTTCGTAATCCTCTTCACAGAACTCAGCATCCTTCTGCATGATCTCGTGCAGTCGTGCCTTCACTTTGTGTTGACAGCTGCTAAGGGAATCGCTGTCACTGTCCAGGAGACCATTCATGTTGGCACTTTTCACCATTTGCACCAGGATGGGAGTCAGCTCTCCTTCCAAGGCCAGCAGACCCTAAAGCAACACCGAACAAGTTTTCAGCTATGTGCAACCCAAGCAAAAAGCATTTCTGGTAGTTTCATGGCCAGCCTTCAGTCAATTTAAATGAAATCCCAACTGTCCTTAAGAAGCAGCTATACAGCAATAGTACCTACAGTCACCAGTGACTCTGGAATGCTCCTAGAGCTACTTGACACAGAAGGTCAGCACAGCCTGTACAGCCCAGATCTGTCTAGGCAATTGCTGAGCAGCCAACCCAGTCTGCAGGAAAATGCTGGTACAGCAGAGGCTCTGAAGAACAGCTAAGGTCACCTTTGGCTCAAGCTTTAACTGCAGATGAACCTGTTTTCCCCCCACCTCACACTGCACCAAAGACATTTCATTCCCATTTTAAATCCAGCAGTCAAGGAATAACCGCTGTGGCTGGGCAGTCATCCAAGCAGCACTCATTTTGGAGGCAATTAATACTCAGCAACAGGTTTGAAGTGCTCTGACATCAAATGCTCCATAAATAACCCCTTCCCCAGCCAGAGTCATATCCTGGACAGGATACTAAACATAGCATACATATGCAGCTACACTGGATTTCCAGTACTGCCCCATACACTTGCTATTTAGTGTACCACCATCCTCCCAACAGAGAGGGGGAAGCTCCTGGGACAGCTCTTTATTTGTCACCAGAGGTTTTCCTTTAGAACTGACATATATTCAGACTAATGTAGCAGAACTAACAGATGCCTAAAAGGGAAGAAGAACCTTTGCAAAAGCTGCTGCTGTCATCTGAACTCGTCCCTCATCTGAGGCATAGATCTTGAGATCATGACGGTAGGTGCTGTGCAGTCTGAGCAAGCCACATCCAGGGAAACCAGCATAGTCACCTGGAACAAACACAAAATGGATATTCTGACACCTGCAAAACTATCAGCTGAATATACTGCTTTAGACAACAGACTCCATTGTAGTAACAAAGTTATGCAGAGAACAAATCAATTCCATAGCCAGCATTTAGGTGTCTCTGAACAAGACCGCTCTGGCTGTCGACAATGACTGCAGTGGGATTCAGACTTTACTTAACAAAAAGCAAACATCCACCAGTGAAATCTGATGCTGCCTAAATTTTTCAGCAGTCCTCCCTGAGCAGTCCATGACTGCTCTGCTTTCCTGGATAGCGTGAGATGCACAAACCCCTGCCTCCTTTGATGTGTGTCTGCCATCAGAACTGCATGCAGAGCTGCTCAGCAGCAAGGCTCCCGGCTCCCAAAGCATGTCTTGCAGCATAAACTGATAGTTTGTTTATGATGGCTGAGTCAACCACAGGAGTCAGATCAGGAACGGCAGAAAGCAGCCCATGCAGCTCGAGTAAGACCCTCCAAAGACAGTGCAGTGGTGACTAATTTGCTGCTGCCTGGAATCCCATGACGATTTTGCACAGTACCCAGTCACACTGCATGAGAAGACAGGAAAACTGCTCCCAGCTCTGAGCTCACAACTCAGAGAAACACCCTGCTAGACAAGGACAGATGTCAGCTATCTACCTGGACATAGCTGCCACGTCCCATCTGCTACCCACGAACACAGCATCTCACAGCAAAATAAGATCTCTCCTTCTCCATGAGTGACTGTGTGAAGCAGAAATCTCCACAGCCATGACTCAGAAGGACTGAAGTCACCTTGTACATGCTCACACCGAGCTCTGCTGTGAGCAAGAGGGAAGCCACTCAGTGCTAACCAGATACAGAGCAGTTAGTTCAGAAATGGCATTGACTAACACCTTAGGGCTCAGCCCAGCTTGCTGATAACTGCACTCCACTTGACCAGAGCTCTACAGACAGGTCTCCTCTCAGGTTTTGGGTCATTCCACTGCAATCTAGTCCTTGTGCTTCAACTGGAATGGTCACTCCTGCACCCTGTCTTCTTGTCTCCCCAGTCTCTTGTCCAAGTCAATGGCTGATCCTCTCAGCTCCAGGCTTCAGAGATCCACAACAGGCCTGGGAAGTCCCCAGCCTTCCTAACTCACCATTCCCATGCTCAAGAATGGCACACAGGCCTCGTCATGAAGGCAGGATTAGCTGCTCTATAACCGTCCCACAGACTGCAAGCCTGACCAGCCTCCTTTGGTCCCCCTTCTTGTCATTTTTGAAGCTAGAAGTGACACTTCCTCTCCCCCCAGTGCTCAGGCACACCCCCAGTCCCCACCACCTTTTGAAGATCATCTACAGTGGCCTTATAGTGACATCTGCCAGCTCCCTCAGCTTTCAAGGGTGATCCTGCAGGGCCCATGGACTTACTATGTCCAGTTTGCTTAAGTATTCCCTGACGCAAGCCTCTTCCATTGAGGGTAACTCTTCCTTATTCCAGAAGGAAACTTATTTCATTTTAATTACCTTAATTACTTTCAAATTTAATTACTTAAATTGAATTAATTAAACATACAAGTGCAGGAGAAGTGATATCCAATACTGGTCTCAACAGATCAATACAGCAGCAGTATACGACTTATGACACTTGGATAAAAAAAGGCAACCTTAGCCTTTTCCGTCCAAGCTCTTGCTGAGCTGCCTGTGTACCAAATGCTTTTCAGAGTGAGAATTATGGCAGAGAAAATATGGAGAAATTACCTTCCTGTTCTCCTGGCTCAAGGTAGAATTACCTGTGTTCCAAGGTAAGATTTCCTCTTTTCTACATCTGACCTAAATTCCTTGTTAATCATATGGAAATTCCTATTTGCTGCATCAGAACATATCTTACTTGAACGGCTCCTCTTTTGTGAATACTGGCACATTAGTTGGAATAATGCTAATTGTGCTCCAAGACATGCTAGAGCTTACCCACTGCAGCAGACATCTCTAGCCAGCTTAGGGAGCTCTGGGTGCAAAACCCACTGGAATTGTTTATCTTATCCTAGCCAAAAGCACAAACCCAGTAAAAAACCGAGTCACACAGGCTGCACAGAGCCCACAGATGTCTGAACACCCTACACGCTCATGACTGCTGGGCTGGGCAGTCTGGCACAGTCACAGGACAGGACCAGACACATGGGCAAAGCTCACCTTGGCCACCGGGGTACATACAGCGGAAGGCTCGGCCCAGCTCTTCTGCCTGGACTCTTCCTGCTGGTGTCAGCTCCCCACCCCACTTGAGCACCAGGAGAAGGGATGGGGAAGACTCCTGTCGAGCTTCTAGGAGACAAACAGGTACTCACTACATCAGATCTCACAGCTGAGCTTGCATGGGGAGAGGAGGGGAGGAAGAGGAGCTTGTCATCAGCATCTTGTAGACCATTATCAACACAAGCCTGATCCAAAATCTCCAGGAGCCAAAACAGCAGGTTTGAAATTGAGACACTGTTTTTTGAAGGCACAGGCTGACACTCATTAAATTTGAAGCAAAAGCTCTGTGGCACCATCATGATATGTTGGAACATGACATTATGCATCACTACAACCCCCGTATGTTGTGAGCAAAGGGAAGATACGGGTCACTAATTTTGCTTGCACATCCAGAGGCCAGGTTTCTTTACCTTCATCTTCACTTGCAGCTTTTGGATGTCCATGAGGCAGATAGGTCAACTGAACCTTACGGTTAATGCCAGAAAAATGTCCATACCTGTCACAAGGAGAGGGAAGGAAACAATTTAAACAAATCAACCCCACTCACCTTTTGCCCAGAGGTCTCCAGGCAGCACACAGCAAAAATACAGCACAGGCAAGAGTCTTCATGCTGCAACACCAATTGCAACGGAACATGAACATTTCTGCCATCTACCTGTGACCCAACATGCAGCCCCAAAACCAAACAACTCCCCCAGATTCAAGTCAAAGATCCATTCACTTTCCTGCCCTTCAGCTGACAGCTCTCTGTGCTCTCATACCTCACTGGGGCTTTAATCAACCTTAGTTCATTTCTAACTACATCTTTAACAAGTGAATCACAGAAAAAAAGCCTAGTCTGCCAGCACCCCAAGGAGAACCACATCCCTAGTGAGCAGAGAGAGCAGGGGAAGGAATCACAGCACAAAATCATCCTCTGAGCTCCACAGACATGGCCTGTGCACAGACGCTGCCTATGTATGCCACAGCGAGCTACAGTCCTGAAAGAAACCCTTTCTTTGCTTCTGTCATGCCAACACCAGACCCACAGCTCTAAGGCAAACTCACAGTGCCCTGAGATACGAGCCCTTACATCTCCAAGACGCTCTTTAGCTGTTCCAGTTTGGATCTCCTCTCCTCAATCTCACAGTCACTGTGGGTTCCCAGGTCCACCACAAGCTGCCGTGCAATGTCCAGCACTTCCTGTTGGGGAGCAGACAGTCTCAAGCATCCAGCAACTCTCCCTCGGACTCACCACTGTACTCCTGCGAGGCCTCTAGATGGCTTCACCCAGCATTAGGTTCACACAAACACGCACCAGGGACACGTCACAAGACACAGCTCAGGCAGGACAAGTTTCATGCTGCAGCTTGGCTCATCTCCACCCTGTGCTCCAGCCCTGTTCAGAACCAAGCAAGTGCCTCCAACTACCCCACTCCCTCACCTCGACCCATCTTTTACGAGAGACATCCACAGCAGATGGGCAAGCTGCATCAGGTCATCCCCATCCTATAGTCCTTGTATCAGCCAGGAACAGTTTCCATTCCACTCTTGGAATGGAACTGCTATCACCCAGCTGAGGGTGCACACAGTGAGGAATAAGAAAGGGAGTGTTTGTGCATGACACTGTTGCTCTTTTGAAGGTTTCCACCCTCCCAAAGAATTGCCTCACACTGGGATCTGTTTTACCTGCACGTTCCCCACAGCAGCCCCAGAGAGGACCCACCTGTAGCTGCTCTGGTCTCTTCAGCTTCAACTTCCCTGTCTTGTAGCCATCATATTTCTCAAATAATTCAAAGAACCTGAACAGACAACAAAGAGCCCTGATCTAGTTTATGCTGTTTTAGTGCTACAAGAACTGTCATCCCTACACACTCTGTTCTTCAGGGAGAAAAGTAGATCCACTGGCTCCTTTCTGTGCTTCAGAAATTTTGATAAAAACAAGTGTTTCCAGCTTCAGGTACAAAAAGGAAGCAGCCACCAGCTTCCTACTTAGGGGGGTTGCCCTGGGTTCAAGTCTAACAGCTATTTTCCTCCTTTCTAGCATCTGGTGCAGTGTTGGGTTTTGGCTTTAGTCTGGAAATAACACTGGTAACACACCGATGGCCTAGCTGTTGCTCAGTAGCACTTACCCCGACCACGAACTTTTCAGTCTCATGCTCTGCCAGTGAGGAGTGACACAGCAAGCCGGGAGGAAGTAGAGACAGGACACCTGACTCCAACTAGCCAAAGGGGTATTCCATACCATAGGATGTCATGCCCAGGATAGAAACCGGGGGGAGTTACCCAGAAGGTCCAGATGGCTGCTGGGGCCGGGCTGGGTATCAGTCGGCAAGTGGTGAGCAATTGTATTGCGCATCACTTGTGTTTGTTGAAGGGTTTTTTCTTCCCCTTTCCTTTTTAGTTTTATAGTCTCTCCCCTTGTTATTCCCCTTAACACTATTATTGGTGGCAGCAGTAGTGGTTTTGTATTATACCTTAGTTACTGGACTGTTCTTATTTTAACCCATGGCAGTTACATTCTTTCCATTCTCCTCCCCATCCCACTGGGAGCTGGAGTGAAGAAAGGAGGAAGTGAGCAAGCAGCTGCATGGTGCCAAGTTGTTGGCTGTGCTTCAACCACAATGGGGGCACTTCCCTTTGCATCACCTAGCAGAACTTCACTCTTTCTTGCAGTGTTCACACAGAAGGTGCCAGATCCTTATGGGAAAAGGGGATCACCCAACTGGGCAGAAAGCATTTGCTTGAACAGAGCCAGAAAAAAACACTGCCCCCCCATGCACTCAGCCTTTGTGCTCCTCCTCTTGAGTCAGCAAACAGGCCTTCCTCACTTCTCAGCAGCACAGCATCTTCTTGCCCTGACTCTTACCGGGGATGCTTCACTTCCATTTTCATCTTCTGTTTTGGGGTGCGATCTCCATGACGGATGACTGCAATAACACAACGAAGCTCCATCCTGAAGAAACACAATATACAGCTGACAAATGTGCCCCTACACTTCACAACTGCCACCAGAAAGCAATTTCTCATTGTTCTTTCAGTTCCATCCTTTTGACAGCTGCTTTTCTCATGAGTGGCAGAACTCCCATATGAAACCAAGGCTATAAAAGCAAACAAAGTACTGCAGACACTACCGGGTCATCTGGTTTGTTATAGTAACACCTACTTTGTTCGCTTCTTCCATGCATGCAGGTGTGCTGAGGATCACAAAGAAACTTCTGCCTTTGATCATTAAGCCTCAGACGGTGAAAAATGAGTGTCTTCAAGTGTACAGGTAATGTGAGCACTTCAGCTGATTGTTTTCCACTCTTTCCACTGGCAGCTCCACACATCTCTTTCCCAGGCAAGCAGCCTGCTGAACGCTGAGCCAGCTGCAGTGATGCCCTCATCAGCTTCCTGCACTGACCAAGAACTTGGGCCTTCTGAAAGCCATGTGAGCAATGGCTGCCTGTCTGCATTCGCCAAACATACGGCTTGTTTACCATTCATCACCCTTTTTGTGTGCATGGCTAAGCCTTTCCACAGGCACTTCAGGATTACAATCAACACAGCAGCTGACAACGTCACGGTGCTGGATGATGTCTATCCCTGGGACACATTTTGCACTTTGTCCCTCATCTAGCCATCACCAGCATTCTTTTGAGAAAACGCAGGTACTCACATGGTGCCTGAAGTTGTGGGGACAATGGGAATGTCTTCTGCCTCTGTTGGGATGGACCAGGGAATATGAAACTGGGGAGCCAATTCCCGCATGATTATATTTCTGGAAGAGATTATAATACAAATCTCACAAGAAATTCCATTCCCTTGGTTCTCCACCTTCTCCTTAGTGGTCCAAGCTGGAAGATTTGGAGAGCCACAGAATTTCTCTTCATCTTCCTTGCAGACACATCTACCACACCATGTGCTGGCTAATCAGGGCACCGTAAAGGGACACCAATTTTCCTCACATCACCAATACTACAGCTGGACTTAGCACCCAATGGGAAGTCCTGTAAGATACATCTAGCTGTAGACTAGACAGCTAATGCCAACACAGACAGGAGCTCCAGGGGCTAAAAGTAATAAACCCCCTTCTCCCAGAGCCAACCTCTCACCTGCTGAACAAATGTCCCTGCATGAACCACCTGCAGACCTCTCCAGCATACTGATCAGTTTACTTTGATATGAGTTACTTTACCTGCTATCAAAACTCTGATTTTACATACCCAAGGATTTTGGCACAGTCATCATAATACTTCATGGAGTTCTTCACAAAGCTGAAGCCGTTCACATCGCAGACGAAGGAGTGGCCGTTTGCCCGCAGGAGGTCAAACCCACACACTGTTTGCTGCATGAGGAAGCAGAGGATGCAGGACTCAGGTACCCTGGCAAGGGAATGCAGGAGGGGAGAGCAGCCCTGGCACACATAAAGCAGCCAGTGCACACTACCCAGTGCTGCTCTGCTGGTGCTGCAGCCATTCTCCACATTCTCCACTCCATGCCTGCCCCATGAGCTTTGAAGAAGTGTGAAAATACAGCCACCAGCCAGCAGGAACAAGCCCCTTAGAGAAGCCTTTACACTCTCACAGCTGTATCAAAAGCTCAACCCATGAGCCCCTGGATTAAGTTGTCAGAGCCACCCCCCACCTCCCAGAGCTCTGAAAGCTTTAGACAAGAGCAGCTCCTGGCTCTCCTGTTGTCTTTAAATCCAACAATTCTGAATAGATGGACAGATGGACAGACAATAAGTAGTGCAGGCAAAGACATCCTTCACTAGGTGGAAAGGTGGGCTACAAGGTAGAACAAACCCAAAGCTGTATGAGCACAACCACATGGGTTGCAGATGGCAGTGGAGGTAGAAGCAGAAGCCAAGTGCTTCTGCTGTTGCCACTGCTGAACATGTCATGTAGCCATACTTAGACTCACAAGCTCACTCTACAAACCTATAAAATAGAACACAAATATGCACAAATGACATATTAAAAATAGAAGAAAGCAGAAAAAAAGAAGACAACCAAGTTTTGCACATAAGCACAACTAGGAAACAGTAAAGATGAGATGAGCACAGGTCAGATGGACAGAAGCATGCTCAGAACCTGATATCAAATACTCAGATGTATGCTGCACACCAGCCACCTGCGAGCAGAGAGGGCATCTGCTGCAGGCCCTCCTGCCTTCCCAGTCATCTCTGACCAGAAGTCTGCCATGGACAGCAGGACTAGCTGCACCCAGCCAGCAAAGACAGCAACTGCCATCAGGTGTCCAAGACTGCAGCACCAGGTACACATCGGGGTAACAGAGCTCAGCCTTTAACACTGACTGAGATTTGGATCAGACATTCGTGGAGTATCCTGCTTGCACTGGAGAGAAAACACAGACCTTAAAGGCTACACAGACTTTCCGAGCAACTAGTTTCTCCATGGCAGTCAGCATGACTGGGTAACGGATTTCTTTCCCTTCACTATCCCGTTCAACCTTTCCATCCAAAGCAGGGGATTTGCGAGCCTCGGCATGGGCATAGTCCGGCCCCACAGTATACACCTGGGAAGAGAAATAGGTGAACCTGACATAACCAGCTAGACTGACTGCAGCTTCCAGAAGGTGTTCCTACTGCAGACATAGAGAGAAGAGGAACAAATGGTCTCATACTCCTCCTTTTACAACCTACAGAACACCTGCTCCCCACTTTGGGATCCAGGCTGCACAGTCAGCACCTCACAAACACTCCAGAATCTAAACAGGACTAAGCAGGACCACCCAACTTTCAGGAATCCCAGGCCTGCTCCTGAAGGACGGAGCTAATCCAGACTCTTCCTTACCTTTACATCAGTGCCATCTGTAGGCATAAATTCCTCATAAATGTATGAGCCTGTCTTCCTCACACTGCTCTCTGGGGAATACACACTACTCCGGCTGCCAATCTGAAAGTACAAAATAAACACCTCAAGGAAGAGCATGGAGCTCCTTTTCTTAGATGGAAGAACAAAAAGAGTTCATATGCCAAGAATTAGCAGAACACCTCTCAGAACTCCCACCTATTCCAGCACACTTATTTATACAGGACAAAAGAGACTCCAAAACACAGCCTCTTCCAGGCTTTAAAGACAGCAAAAGTTACTACAGACCATTAGGTTGACTCCAATCACTACAAGGATATGGAACAAAAAACAGTCGCTAAGGACCTAGAAAGAAAGGAGTCTAGCTAATAATCAAATGAGAATAAAGGATGATGGGCAATAATCAGAGCAATTTAACTTCCTTCTCAGACTGATCTTATGGGTATAGGATGATGTTGTTTTCATTTTTAGTAAGGCTTTGGATACAACCTCAAATGGCATGCCTGCATGTTAACTAAAGAAACAATCCATTTATTAATGGCAGATATGTAACTGATTGGAAAAAAGATACATCACAGCTATTAACTGTGTGCTGGCAAAGTTAAAGTATGGAAGGGCAGATGCCCTGTGCAATCTAAGAATGAATGCCCTCATTTAACATGTTTTAAAGCTACACTAAGCTGAAAAGGGCAATGATGCTACAGGACAGGAACATAAGTTTAAAAAAAATTTATCTTCATAAACTGAGAAAGTGATCTGCAAAAACCAACATGCAGCTCAACATGGAACATGGCTCTGAGACTGCTAGACAGGACACAGGTCAAAGGGGAAGGCAAAGTCAGCACTACCACTAAAATATGTCCTTCTGCAATTCCCAGATAGATGGGGTTGAGCTAGAAGTTCTAAGGTCTAGATTTCCCCAACACAAACCCTTCCTTTCCCCTCCACCTGCCCCCAACACTCCTTCCTGAAGCCACATGGGTTTCAGAACCATGTGTCTGTTGGTTCCAGCACCAAACCTGGAGTCCCCCTCCTCACCTTCCGAAACAGCCGCTGGCTGCCCCCACCTGCTGATGTCGGGTAGTAAATATACACGTTATGGTCTTCAGCACTGACTGGCTTCTCTACAAATGGCTTTGGGAAAACAGCTCCATTTACCTCCACGTGGTCTTCTCCTTCCACCAAGTTGCACTCTGAAGACAAAGCACAGCAGCAGCACTTCAGGAAAGGGTGCAAGAGCCCCAAGGCAGAGCTGAAACCCTTCAGTCTGGCTGTTGGGATCTTTGCTCACAAAAAACAATAGACTTGTGAATCAGGCCTCTCCAAACTGATTGTCAGTACCTGTTCCCTGCAGAGTATCTTAAATAGTGCAGTACACGACAATGGGTTTTGGTAGAGCCTGGACACTGACCTTCTGGTCTATCAGGATCTCGATTGAGCACAGCATAGCGGGGCAAGTCTATTCCCTCTTCTTGAAGGATCCGATACACTTCACGCCTGTAGAGGACAGAAACAGTATCACAAGAGTCTAGAATGTCCTCAGTACGTGCCAAGGCTTCACTCCCAAAGATAAAGAACAAAGTCAAATGAACACAAAAAATCCTCAAGACCAAGAAAGGTCCCCTTCTTCCCCATCTCACTCATTTGCTTGTGGCCAGGAAGATGAAGTTTGCATCGCATGCTGAGGAGAATAATCACACAAAGGAAGAGGGAAGGTGCTTTAGTGGATCACACACACCTACCTGTCCTGGATATAATACTGCATGTCAAGGTCATTAATCAAAAATGGCTTGCACAGCTTGGCATAGGCAACTGCTTTATCCAGGGGGAATCCTGAAACACAAAGGCGTGGAAAAAGAAGTGGAAAATGAGTGGAAGGTCTTTTGCCCAGATCTCAAGTATGCTAAAGCCTGCCATGGACTTTTTACCTTTGGAGTGGAAGGATATGAGGCAGTCACAAGAGGGCCAGTTCTCCACTGGTTCATTCAGGATAACATCTTCCCCCATGATCACCACTGTGATATACTCAAATTTGCACAGACGCTCCAGAATCTGTGTCATGGGCTTTGACTTGGACTTCTTGGTCATGGCACAGATTCCAACCACAATCTGTCGTTCAGGTGGCTAAAGGAAGACAAGAGATCAGTTTAGTACTAAGAGACTAAATTTTTAGTACTAAGTATTAAATTCAATAAATTGAATTGAATTCAATTACATTGAATTGAATTTAAATTCAATAAATTGAATTTAAACTATAACAATGTAGAAAAGCAGAACAAACATAAAATGCATTACATCCTTGTCTCTAAATTGGAGAGACATCAATTTGATAGGTGCACCACTCGGTGGATACAGAACTGGCTGGACGGCCGAACGCAAAGAGTTGTGGTCAACGGCTCAATGCCCGGCTGAAGACCAGCAGCAAGTGGTGCCCCTCAGGGATCGGTGTTGGGACCGGTCTTGTTTAACATCTTTGTCGCTGACATGGACAGTGGGATTGAGTGCGCCC
>JBCJKH010013429.1:0-15507 GCA_039877255.1 Loriculus beryllinus | reverse complement strand
CTTGCTATGCAAACAGTGGGGACAGCAGAACCACAGTAACAACTAACACACATCTGAAATGGCAATTACATCTCACACCCTGACACAGGCAATGATGGGTGGATTTTTCCTAGTCTGGCCTAGAGTGCTGTCTTTTTCTCACCCCATTCCTACTCCCAGTTTCCTCAGTGACAAATCTCAGCAGCCAGATCCAGGTTTGCGCCTCCTTCTCCAGCAGTGGGCTGGAGCTAGGAAAAGCAATAGTAATAGCCAAGTGCTTTGAGGGGCAGGCATGGCTGAAAAGGGAGCACATGAGAAAGCTGTGGCCTTGTAGGAAAAGAGGAGGAAAAAGCATGTAAAAGCAAAGAGTATTACAGCAATAGTGCTCAACATGATTTGGTGGGGCAAGATCAGCCTCTCCTGGGCACAGTGGGAAAGCGGAGCTGAGCTGGCAAGTCCAGGCAAAGCTTTGCTGCAGTTAAATGAAGGCAGAGCTTTAGCTGTGCCTGTTTAATCTGCATTGTCCAGAAGGACACCATTCCACTGGAGAAACCCAGACCACTGACCCAAAGCAATCTGGAACGTGTGGGACTTTCAGTGGCTGGAAATGAAGTAAATTGATAGGGGAAAAAAACCCAGGTTTGGGGAAATCTTAGCAGTTTATGAAGGTCTGTGCATCACAGCTGCAGATGGACAGGAGGGAAGCGGGGATGCAGGCTGCATTGGGTGATAAGCTCTCATCCTTCCCTCTTGCCAGGGGAAGCATCACTGTGTGCGCTTAGGAAGCGGAGGAGCCAACATCGCTGCTACAGCTCAGACACACATACACCAAAGTACCACAAGACAAATAGGCCCAGGGAAGAGATGCACTATTTAAACTTTCATCACTATTTTTCTCCCTGCTCCCCTTGGTTTCCTTTGATTTATTTTTCAGTGTGTTTTTCCCCAGGCTGCGCTGTTTGCATCCGCTTCCTCTCCTCCTTCACTCGCTGCACTCAGGCTCCTCTCCCAGGGCACCCGCACATGCCCTGCATTTCTCAGGCTGTCCAGGCTCAGCTCCCTTGGGTTAGAGAGAGGAATGAGGCAGCAGAGGTCTAGCAGCAGGGCAGCAGCAAGCTGGACAGAGGGGACAGAGGATCTGTAGGCATAGAATCAACCAGAGAGGAAAAGACCTTTAAGATCAAGTGCAACCATTGCCAAGGCCATCACTAACCCATGTCACTAAGGGCCTTGTCTACATAGTTTTTGAGCATTTCCAGGAATGGTGATTCCTGATCCACCACTGCCCTGGGCAGCCTGTTCCAATACTTTTGCCCTTCTGAGGAAGGAATTATTCCTCAGCTCCATCTAAACCTGCCCTGGTGCAGCTCGAGGCCGTTTCCTCTTGTCCCATCCCTTGTTCCTTGGGAGCAGAGCCCAGACCCTCCTGGCTGCATCCTCCTGGCAGGCACTTGTAGGGAGCCATCAGGTCCCCCCCGAGCTTTCTCTTCTCCAGACTGAACCCCCCAGGTCCATCAGCACTTCCCCATTACACTGTGCTCCAGGCCCTGCACCAGCTCCGTTGCCCTTCTCTGGTCCTGCTCCAGCACCTCAAGATCTCTCTTGCAGCGAGGGACCCAGAGCTGAACACAGGATTCAAGGTGCTCAGTGCAGGGGCACAATCACTGCTCTGGTCCTGCTGCCACACTGGTGTTGATACAGTCCAGGATGCCATTGGTTTTCTTGGCTGCTTGGACACAAGCTGCTTCTGTTCAGCTCCATTAATCAGCACCCCCAGCTCCTTTTCCACCAGGAAAAGGCATCCTCTTTTTTCTATCCACCCTTGGCCATCCAGGGCAGTTTGCTAAGACTCGTCTGTATTGTACAGACCATGCAATTACCTTCCCATGGTAGATGACCCTGCCAGATGGAAGAGGAAGGGTGCCAGTCATGAAGGCATCCTCCAACCAGCCATCCTTCTATTCCATGACAGCCCCAGCAGTAGCAGAGGCTGGTGGCACATGGGTAGGGGACTGTGTGCTTTGAAGCAGTGCCAGAGCTCACCTCATAGCCAGCATGGCCTCTGGAAGCTGACAGTGCACAGCATGAGCTGAATGCTTTCCAGCCTCTGAAGGCTTCTTCCAGCCAAGGAAGGACACAGATTTTTTCCCTTGCAGAAGAGTTGAGCCTCACCCTGCTGAGCAGCCTGCGGGCAGGAATGGGCTCCAGGTTTAGATGTAGGATGCAAAGGAATGCTTGGACTGGGGAATAATACAAGTTGGAGTCAGGGCTCTCAGCCCCGTCACTAACCCCATTTGTAAACTCAGATGGCTTGCCCTGTGTTGTTCCTTTTGACATACCTGACAACATTTCTCATCTGCAATCCTAAATGCACCAGGAAGCGGAGATGTAGGACAGATGCACACCAAGATGGTTGAGGGGAAGGTGTGATTGCAGTCCAGCATTAGGTTTCCCCAAGCCCCAAAGTCTTGCCATGTCCCCAGTTAATGCTGCCTTGAAAAAACCTAACCCGTGACAGCGCCGAGACACAGTGAAATCTCAGCCTTGAAAGTGCTGGACAAAACCTAAGAGCCTGTTTATATCCTTCCTAGCTCTGAAGAGCTGCTGGAAATCTGAATCCTAAATGTGTGAAGTCCTGATAAATGAAACAGCTGAACGCTCATGTAGCTGTAAGCTGCTCTGCAGTGCTTTAGGCCCTCACAATTTATAGCCTTCAGGCTTGATAATAGGGTGAGACCCTAGGCAGTCTGCTGGAAAACTGCTGCCAGAAACACAATCCCTATAAGGGGATTCTCTTATCCAGTGCACCAAGCTGCATCCTGTTTTCTACCCCCTTTCCTTCCTCCTGTGAAGCTATCTTAGGTACTTGATGAAACAGAACCCTCTTTCTCCTCCAGTGCCCAAGTTTTCCTGCTTTTTCCCTTGTCTTCTCCCAACCTTTCCCAATTCTTATGCTTCAACCAGTCATAGATTCCCAGCCTTCACTTCGCCAAATTAAACAAGCCCATCTCTTCTGGTCTCACCTGATAGGAAGCTGCTCTTTCCCTTTGATTTTTTGCCTATCCCAAACCAAGATCAGCATCCACAAGTGCACCCAAACCCCCACCAGGATCTCAAGAACATCTTGCAGAGCAGCAGCTCTGCAGAACACCTCCAAGGCTGGTGAGGAAATCAGACATTGACAGCAAAGAGGAGGCTATTCCCTGTAGGTATCAAGCAGGAGAGGACATGCCAGTTCCAGCTGGAGCACAGACCTGATGCAGCAGCTTGTATTGACTTGTCGCTTTGCTGATCATCATTAACACCAAGCTTAGTGTCAAAGTCACACCCTTGCTATGTTGACCACATGTGGAGGATCCATTTTGGAGCAGGGCATAAGGGGAACGCAGGGCTGAAGGTTAAATCCTGCCTCTTTCACAAGCACCTTAACTGGGCATCAATACTGGACACAATGCCCCAGTGTGGAGCAGAGGTTGGATTTGCAAAGGAAAGCACTCTTTGTATTGCAGTTACTCCCAGCAGCAAGCAACTGCCTGCAGATGAGGGCAGTGCCTGGGTACGCTCAGCCAGAGCACGTGTATTGTGATGCCCTCATAAGCTCGACTTGTCTACAAGAGGCAAACATTCCTCTTTGACAAGGCCAGAATGCTGTGTCTGAATACACAAACACCACAGTGCACCAGAGCAAAGCTTCCAGATCCACCCTCTCTGCATGAGAGGGTCAGCTGAATCCCTGCAGGCTGCCTCCCTGGGGTCCCAGTGCTTGCTTAAAGCAGGCACAAAATACAGGAGTAAACATAACCCTTGTTCAGCTTGGCTTCATCATCATCTCCACGGGGCCTTGTGTTCTCAGAGTGCCAGCTCGCTGGAAGGCAGCCAGCCCAAGCACTGTTAGTAAACCACTGTGGAGTGCTGGAGATGCTTCTGATCTACACTAGACTGTGAGCTTTGCGGCCAGGGAGCACCTTCCAATGGTTTTTAACATCTTGGGGTTACCAAGAGCATCTTCTGGTCACTGTTCTCTTCACACACATGCAGGATGGATCCAGGGACTTGAATGGCACAGACCCTGTAGGAAAAATGAGCAGTGCATCAGCAATGCCTTACCCAAGGGATCTCATTCCTCATGCTGGGCTGAGTCTAATATCAGCTGAGTGTTACCTGCAGATACATGGCTTAGAGCAATCCTCAGGGCTGCTCACTATCTCCGTCTCCAGCCGAGCAGTGAACATTTGGGGTTGAATCTCTCAACCCTGTCCCAAAAAGCTGGCTACACCAACCCAGCATCAAGGAGGCACCAGTTACAACAGCAAGAAGCCATTAGCTTTAATTAGGCAAGAAGTACTGGTGGCTGGAGGGCTTTTTGCTTTCTCTACTTCCAGGAGCTGACTGCAGGAGGATCCTGTTGTCTCAAGCAGCCTGGATGCCAGGAGCATTTAGAGCCACCTGTGTTATTCAGTGCAATGTTAGCCTGGGGTATTAGGCCAGCCCTGACTAATTCTGCATGGTCTCATTGATTAATCATACAATTAAGCATTGCAGGGTGGGTCTGTGTGCAAGAAAGCCTCTAACTAGCCAAGTAATTTAGGAAGTTGCTGAATGCACAGCCCGAGAGCATCACTCATTGATTTGTATTTCTTTATGCTGATAGAAAGCATGCTTTTCCCAAAGCACTCTGGAAGGCAAGGAGCAGAGATCGCAGGCACACATCCACACAGCCCATAGCTACAGAGAGCAGATTAATGCCTGGCCAAGGCTGGTTTAGAATGTTCAGCAGGCCTGGGGTTTGACAGGAAACAGGAGGGTGATGGGGAAAAGCTGGTCTGTGTTTCTTTAGGGAGTTTCATCTGCAGTGACCAGTTCTTCAGTTGAGGTCCTGAGTGCACTGGGAGGACCTTCTGCTGGGGCCTCTCATCTTAATACTTCCCTATGAGGGTGGTGGGACACGGTGCAAACCATTCTATGATGATTCTCTGATAAGGTCTCAATGCAATGCCCATTCAGGGATAATCTGTTTGGATTCCAGCCCCATACAGGTCCTGTCTTCCATCTCTCCGGCTTGTTCCTACTCTTACAGGCTTGAGCCATCTTGTGTCACTTCTCTTTCGTTCCCTACTTAAGCTTTCCAGGCATGTAAAGGTTAACTCTGTTTTCTCTGCTGTCAGGAATAACCACACACAGCCCCAAACAACTCTTCCTATTTATATCCCTGTATTAATCAGAAATGCTGGTGCTTCTACATTTATGTGATTAAAAATTAGGAGACCAGGTTCTGTAGTGATGCCTTATAATAATAACCAATCCTGGGAGCACAGGGGATGAATAATGGATCATGGCTCTACGCTACCAGCTTCTCGCTTTCCCTTCTTCCTTCTTCTCCCCTTTTTATCTTCATTCTTCCCTTCCTCCTCTTCCTCTCCAAGCTGGAGTTAGAGGAGGGGAAGGAATACACCCACCCTTCATTTTGCAGGAGTTAGAGCTGTTGAGAGACATTGCTGATTCCTATTCATCAGCCCCTCTCCTCCCCAACCAGGTCCCCCAGTTAGTGAGCCTGGAGACCATCAATAATTCATGACTACACAAATAACTGGGGATAATAACCACTTACTTGGAAGAGGTAATCAGGGCCCATTCTCTGTCCTCCTCAAACAGCTCCTCAAGTCTTGCTGCTAACCCAATAAGAGGAAGCAGGAGCGAAGCAGTAGGTTAGAAGACAAGGTTTTCTGGCACAAAGCAAATAGCTCAATGTCCATCTGCATTAGATTGTCCCATGATGTCCTCTAGGTTTCATGTGCAGCTAATGGACAGGCAGGACTGCTTTGAGGGTCTTCAAGTATCAGCCAATGACCAGCCACTTGCAGGGTATCTGTCAGGAATATTAAACTTCCCACTAAAGGTTTCCCTTCATTTAATTCCAGGCTGCTCTTCAGAGAACAGCTCATGGGCTGGTTTTCCCCCTGCTCCACAAGATGAATTTCCAATATTTTACAAGCTGAGGTCAAATTCAATTAATAGCTTCAGTGAGGTGAAAGAATATTGAAAAATATCAGTTTGGGTTTTTTTTTTCCACACAGTTTATACTCATCCATTGAATTCTTAAAGTGAAAATAATAGTTAAACAGCAGCAGAATGAAGCAGATTTTGTCACATTTTCATATTTCAGGCCTGACACATTGCAGCCAACCCAAACCACAGATTTTCACTCTTTTTTTCCAGTCTTGTAGCTGAAAAAGTACGTTTTGGATCCATGTAGAAAAGCTTTTCTGCCTCCAGTCCCTGGGTTCCACCCATTGAGCTGAGAAATCCCATTACTCACAACGTTTGGCAGACGCGTGTGTGACCATCGTTGTGTGCAACCAGCACATCTGCCTTGCCTACAAATCCCAGGCTGATGCAGGCAGCCACCTCCAGTTGTCACACAACATAATCCCTTCCCAGCTCCCCAGTTCAGCTGGAAGAGCCAGAGAGGGGTTTGTGAGTAGTTCTCAACCAGCCAAAACACAGAGGCAGCTCAGGAGCTGAAACGGGGATGTACTTGGGGGTTTCAGAGGGGTCTTTACCCAGCTTTGACACCATTTGCATGGCTCAGGGAGGAGATAGAGGTGCTGACTTGCAACCAAAGCACCTCTGCTTTGGTGGAAAACCAGCAGCTTTCCCCCAGTGCATCCCCTCAGTGAGGATGCTGAAGGGAAGGAGGCTTTGCCACTTCCTTCTGAGCTGGGTGTGAAGCAGAAGTTTCTTCCTACATCCTTCATTAGCATGAACACTTCTGCTTAGGAAAGAAGTGTTGCAACAGGGATGCCTTCCTACTGTCCCATCTACATTTCTATTAGCTTCCCAGTGCCACATGTGCCCCAAGAGCTCCTAAACAAGCCATGAGGTAGGTGGGCAACACATCTATCTGCATTAAGGCTAGCATTTGGTTTCTCAAAGGATCTGATTGTAAGCAGCTAGACTGACAGATATAGAGATGTATCGTCCCTCTTCAGAGCAGGTCTTGGCTGGAGCAGACCCAACTGGGGTAATGGAGAAGGGTTCTTTCCCCTCTCACCAGCTGCATTTCCCATCTCTTACCACACCAGGACTGCTTGGAGATGCCAGGCTTCAGGAGCTAGTCACAGAAGAGGAGACATGCTTAGGTGCTCCTCATCCTTGCTCCCATCCCTCCTTGTCTCTGGCATGAAGTGCTTCCCAACACAAGAAACAGATGCCCAGGGGCTGTATGATATCAGCAAAGCCATGTCATGTAATAAGGATGCTGACTCACACAGGCTGTCTGGCTGAGGTAGTTTGGAAGGAAGAATGAGATCTTAAACACTTCCTTGACACCCCCCAGCAAAACCAGCTTGCACAGCGGGAAGATGCTTAAAAGACACCATGGCAAGAGGGAACATGTCTGAATGAGGAGCTTCACAACCTTTTGTGCAGTGAGATGGCACAGACAATGAGGGAAAGCAACATGGAAATCAAAGCAGAGCAAGGGAGTGCTTAGGGATTCCTCCATCCCACTGTGACAGAGCACTGCCAAGAGATCCTTATTCAAAAGCAGCTGGTGACAATGCTCCTGATGCCCATAGAAACTGTTCCCCCTGAGTCCAATAGGGAACAGTCCAAATCCAGCTCCCTGCACCTCTCCTTCTAATCACCCTTACCTAGCTCCCAGCTTGCAGTCAGAGGAACAGGGGCACTGGTATCCAGCAGCAGCCAGTTATAGTTGCCTGGGGAGGAATAGAAGAGCAGCATCAACAAGCAGGGATATTTCCTTCAAATACTTTCCATCTGTTCGCATTCTGCAGCTCAGGGACATCCTGGGCCAGAGGTTTTGGGGTGTTTTATAGCTCTTTGTGGGTTTCACTACCACGGGCTTGACCCTTCATATTACTGCAAAGCTTAGGCAGCCAATCAGGCCATGAACGCTCTAAAACTTGAGCCTGTTTGAGGCTTTAGTTCAGATCTGGGGCAGAGCTTTCACATGAGCAGCAAAAAGCAAGGCAGATATAACATGGTAAGATGGTTTGGAAGCTGCCTTAGCCACGTCAAAGGCAGCTGCAGAGTTCTGAGAAGTCACAGTCCAGTCTTGGCACCCCAGACCCTGTAGGTAACTCCAGAAAGGTTGGTTTCATGCTACCAAATGACAGTGTCTCCTCTGTCCTGTTTCCTTGCAGTTCCTCCAGATGATCCTGTCATTATGGGGGGTCCCATCATCAGCCTGAGAGCAGGAGACCCCCTCAACCTGACCTGCCATGCAGATAATGCCAAGCCAGCAGCCTCCATCATCTGGATGCGGAAAGGAGAAGTCATCAATGGAGCCACGTACTCCAAGGTGAGGCAGGACAGGGCTGGGAACAAAGGCTGGGTTCTTCCCTCGCTTCAGAAAGGTGTAGCATAGCACTGCTCTTCACACAGCTCCAAAACATCTAAGGCAGCACCTTCAACACTACAGAGCTGAGATTCTCATTGTATACTACCTCATGCAGCCTTCCCAGTGGAAAGGCTGGAAAGAAAACAGTCCATTTGAATCTGATGGGTTTTGTTGTGCCCTCTAATGGCTTGCAATTACCTGACATGCCCTTTTCTCCCCAAAAAAAATCCCATCTGGCTGTGTCCAGCACCACACAGGCAGCACTGGCCTGGCCTTGGCTATAGCAGAACCTGTGATGGAAAGGCAGCTGCAGTGGCATATGTCCCCTCCTCCAACTGCAATTTTCCATGACAAATTATCAGGGTTGTTGGCATTTTTTAATTTAAATGGAAAGCCTTTATTGGGTCATAAAGGAAAACATCAAAGAGCAATCGACAGCACACTCAGAATGGGTACCCACATGTGCTCCTCTTTACAGGCGCCTGATGGCTGGTAAGTGCTAAAGATTCAGTAACACTTGACAGGGCTAATGGAAACTCCTAGAGAACAAAACTGGAGGCATAAAATGGGTCAGTTTGCAGCCATTTGTAATGCAAGCAAACTTCAAAGGCCCGAGTCAAAGGCATTCCTCTCCAGCTCCTGAAGATCTGTTAATAAACATTTCACCTTCTGCTAGCACTGCAAAGCCTCCATCCAGCCTCATTCCAACATCACCCCCATCTGTCTCCTCCTCCCCATCACCCTGCAGAGCACACAGATGAAGCTGAGTTGCTGCCTTAGAGCTGATGGGTGCAAGCAGAGGGGGACTTGCCCCATCTCCCTGAGTGCAATGGAAAATGCAGCGCTAATTAAAGCCACAGAGAACTGACCTCTCCCTCTCTCCAATGAAGTGGAATTAATTAAAACCCAGGTCATTGCAGTTGTTTATAATTCACTCTGCTCATCCCAAGCTTTCCTCTCCACTGCAGGCTTCTCAGACCCGGCCCTGGGGAGCCAGCATTGAAGCCTTTCCCCTTTCAGCCTCAAAAGTGGTGGGTAGCAGGGAAGGAAGAACACCCCTCTGTTTTTCTTTCCAAGAGAACAACACCTTCCAAAGCAGAGCTTTTCAGGCTGCAGCTCCCTCTCATGCAAAACAGAGATTTTCATGGCATTTTAAGCAGCTTTCAAGCATGGGAGGGGAAGGGAGCTTTGTTCTACATGGAGCAAGCATCATTCCCCTCCTCCTGCCACCAGGAAAATCTCAGTTTCTGGGACTGAATCTCAGTTTTCCAGGTTTCACTGGAGGTTTTTCCATGAGGCCCATCCCACTGACTTCAAACCCATATACATACCCTGGTGCCCATTGAAGGCGTCAGAGGATGGTCCCTATAGCCATAGGGAGTATTATGGGATGCTGCAGGGTTTGGAGGCTCAAGGACACTGCAAGGGGAAGGTTCTGCACAAGGTTAGGGGCCACTACATTCTCAGCACACAAAGTGGGGCTGTTCCATAAGGGAAGGGCACAAAAGGGGACAAAAAACAAGCTAGGGTAGCAGCCTTACCAGCAAGGGCACAGCACCAGAGCAGATTTGGTGGCCACAGAGGAGTCATTTACAGTGCAGCAATCTCCAGAATATCTGTAGTGATGAGCCAGCTCTGCAGTCAAGCCATGAAATCCAGTCCAGATCACCATCCCAAAAGCAGGACCCATGCTAGAGCTGGAACTTAAATACTGCTCTGGGGCTTATGAGTAAAGAGTTCTTGGGTCTAGTCCCCAGATGAGGTTTGTTAGGGAAATTAAGCACTGTTGGTGCACTCAGACCCTGACAACCACCTGCAGATAGGTCTTGGTTCTGCTTCTCCCCAGCTTCATTGCAGTGACGGTTTCTCTCCATCATAGATCATGGAATGGTTTGGGTTGACAGGGATCTTAAAGCTCATGCAGTTCCAGCTCCCTGCCACTAGATCAGATTGCTCAAAGCCCCATGCAACCTCACCTAATGGGCCTGAAGAGTGCAGACCTGTACACATGAACACGGTGTCAGGATGAACTCAGGTGGTGAAAACTTTAGCCTTGCTGCCGTATGTCTATAATTCAATAAAGCACTTGGCTTACATGGGAAGGAGAAAACTTGAAGGATACAGACTTAGACTTAGAGAGAAAAACTGCCTGAAAGGATCCAAAATACATAGTTATGGGATGTGTGTATCCATGGGCATTTACTCTGTTATTAACAGCTGGGAAAAGCCATGTTTCTGGCATTTCTGGACCCCTGTGGGTGTTGATAAACCAGAGGAAAGCCCAGAGATTGATTAAAAGATTGAAGCCAATGCAGCATCTTGAGCATGTGAGGGCTCAACTGGTTTAGTTTACCCAAGACAGAGCTACAGCGTGACATGACCATGGTCTGTAAGAAACTGCAGGAGGATTAGGAGGACTCAGGGGTTCCTGATAAAGGCAAGAAGTGCAAGAAAGAAACAAAGTGCCAAGGGTGAGCAGATAGAGCTGTTTAACCACTGCTGTACCAGTGAATCTCTAGCCTCCTCAGATCTCCATCACGGTGTTCCCCAACACAAAGTGAGTAGTGATGGTTTGCCATGGGCTAGACTGCCTCATGGCATCCAGGGGTACATGGTCAGGATCAGTCTCATGCTGCTGGCAGCTGGCATCACTCTTCCTTGCTGACTAAAATGGCCCAGGAACTTTTTGCATTGCCCTGGCATAGAAGGTGGCGACAGGTTCAAGAAGCTGGTTGTCCTGTCTGTCCCCTGTCTCTCTCTTTCCTGGGACAGTGGGTGACATGCATCTTGCTGGAGCTGGCATTCTCAGGTTGAAGCACAGCAGGGCTGGAGGGAAGCAGATGGGAGATAAGTGCCCGATTCCCAGGGAAGTGCAGTGAAATTTGCCTATGCTATTCCCCGAAGGCTTCTCGGCAGATTCCAGCCAGAGGAACTGTTATTGCAGGGAGCATTGCCTGTCTGAGGGCTGCCTCTGTGTGTGCAGAGGGGACCTCTCCTGTAAGAAACTGCCTCTTCTCATCCCTGTTTCTCCCCCCCCAGACACTTCTCCGTGATGGCAAGAGGGAAAGTATCATGAGCACACTGTTCATCGCCCCCTCTGACATTGAGAATGGGGAGAGCATCGTCTGCCGCGCCACCAACAAAGCCATTCCCAGTGGGAAGGAGACCTCTGTCACCATTGACATCCAGCGTGAGTACATGGCCAGCCGAGCTACTGCCGGGTGCTGTGTGATCCCAGCCTCCCTGCTCTCTCCACAGGGCTGCCTGCATGCCAGCTAGGAGTGAGATGCTGGGATCTGGGGGTTTCCCTTTGCTGGTACCTTGACACAGTGCAGTCAGAAACAGATCTCATCCCTTGGGGTACCAGACAGACATGGACACTCCCCGGGACAGGATGCTCCCAGCTTTTGTGTCTTGTGTCCATGGTTTGGAGCAAAAGCAGCGCCAGCTGATGTGCTGTGGGCATCCAGTGGTCATTGCATGTGGCCCTCTGGTGTCTCTGGAGAAGGGAATGGTTTTGGCTGTGCAAACAGCATCTCTAGACATGGCCAGTAGCAGAGATAAGGCCCATTAAGGTTTCTGGTACAAACCAGCATGTTTCCAGTATTACAGGCTGTTCAACACAAAGTTCTTTGTGTTGTTCTCTACTGAGATAGCATGATAGACACCTAACGGGTGAGAAGTCTCCCTCCTGTGAAATACAGCATCAGTTACTAACTGATGGGGACATGTGTCTGGCAAGAGCCGCATCATTTACCCTTTACCGTAAACCCACGAAGCAAAACCTTCCTTCTTCCACATCCCACATATCTTTTCCCTCCTCCCCTGCAATAGCTGTTGCTCTGGGGCTCATCCTGACCTCGCTCCAGCAGGGCTTCATTTGCACACGCAATCCCTGCAGCTGTATTTACCAACAATTTGCAAATGCACGGTGTTCAATATTACCATGCCAGCTGCTTTCCAGGGCCCAATTAAAACTGGCTGAACAAACTCGAGCACAGCAGAAAATTCACTATTTAAGACTTCCAGCTTTTGCTGCTGGAAGATTAACAGGCTCTTGGGTCGCTGGATAGCATGTCCTGACAGAGCTGGCCAGATAAAATGAGATAATAGCATGGGTTATTTCACAGCCTGCAAACAGTTACAATAGCTGGAGACGCACACACATCCGCACAGGCAACGCGAAGCCCAAGACATCATTACATTGCGCTGTACAGTGAGGGGCAGGGAACGTGAGCTGCATCCCTGAGCCTGGTGGAATTTGCTCTGAAAAGAGAAGCACCCAATAAAGAGCACCAATTTCCACTCCAAGCCATTAAATAATCCATGCTGTGAACGCAGCAATAATAATATCCTATCCAGCTATTAAAAGGATGTTTTTAATGGGGTCTAATGAGGATATCTGTTTCCCAGTGCTGGATGGGTGATGGAGGGATAGAAAAATACCAAGATGGATTAACCAGCCTGCAGTGGGATAGTTTTCATCCTGGATGCAAGAGACCGCTCCAGCTGCTGCTCAGTCCATCAGGTTTACTTCCCAACCTGGTTGCATTCACTTTGCAGTAAGCTAAAGGTACTCTTCATAAGCAAAAATTATCTGGACCACTCATTTCTTGTCCTGGGCAAGACTGCGAAGGCAAGGTACCCCTCTGCACCATCCAGGTGTTGAGAGAGGTTCTTCTTCATACAATCACAGCTTGGTTTGGGTTGGAAAGACCCTAAAGCTCATTTAGTTCCAAGCCCTTGCTTCTCCTCCCCAGCAGCTCCACCAGTGACAACATTTCACCCCTGCACATCTCCACCTCTGCTGTTCACATCATTAGGTTTGAAGGAGGTGGCCTTGCAAAGTAATCCCAGGGAACCAAAAATAATCCCTCCCAGGAAGCAGCAGCTTGATAAATCACTGCTTCTCCTTTTGCTTTCTTTTGTGACCCAAAACAACATCAAAAATGCTCACAGACAGCAAGGAAAGGCCAGGGTGCTGGGTGTTGCATACACAGGGTGTATGTGGGAGAGAATATCCCCTTTCAGTTTGGCTCCCATCAATCTCATGCAGGCATCTTAGAGCAATGAAATAGCTGAGTCATAAAAGCCTCTCTTTCCATAAAGAAAAGGGAAAAAAGCAGCTGAAAACCCCCAACTCCGAGCAGGGTCTGTAATGGAAACACTAAGCGACTCCAGCTGGAACATCTGTTCAATGTGATTTCCGTTCCACCAGCCACATCAAAGTCAGCCTCCTGTGAGTTATGCGCTGAACATCACAAGTGGGATTAAAATCATGTTTAATAGTTTGATATGCCATAAACTATTTATAGTGCCAGGGCCCAGTGGCTCTGTGGAAATGCACACCCGGCGTGCTGGGCCTGGGAGGAGCGGGGTTACTGCTTATCCAGAGCCATTTGCTCCAAGCCTCTGCACACACATGTGCAGTTCCTCATTTTTACACCTCTTTTTCTCATGACAAGAAGGGATTTGTCTGCATCTGTATGTTTTTGCAGGAGATGGCAGTGGGAGAAGGGAAGTAGACGAGGATGATGAGCAAAGTGAGGGCAACATCATTGTGTCCTGCTGTTTGTCCGTGTAACATTAGAGCATTCAAGTCCCTTTTTTCCTTCCCAATTGAGAGTATGAAAGCCTAGATCAAAAGAGACATCTCAGTCTTCTTCCGGCTCCTCACTTGGCTGCTTTTGATCCAGGGTACAGGTTTGGAAGGGCTTCTCTGGGCACCCATAGAGAAGAGGAGCATGATGCTCAGCCCATGATCCCAGCAACCATTTCCCAGGGGCTAATTTAAACCAGTGGGAGCTGAGGGTTTGCTCTGGTTCCTTACTGGCTGCACATGAGGAGTGATGCTGGTCCCTGAGTGATGCTGGTCCTCCAGAGAGATGCTCATAGGGATACTGATACCTAGGCATATAAGCATTTGCATGCATGCTCTCCTGTAGGCTGGCTTTGTCTGATTCCATCATTCAAATTAATTACAAGAAGCCAGGCAGGAATTATACTTGTAACCGAGTGGAATTACATTGTGATGAGTTACAATTTGTGTCTTTTTCTCCCTTTTAACTCTCCCAAAACACACTGGCACACACAAACCCACGCTAACCCACGGCACCCGCCACCTCACGGGGAGCTACTGCAATATTAGAAAGCCCAATCCCACTTGTGAAAGGCAAGATCAAAGACTTTAATTCATTTCCTTTGCTGTGGGTTGATGTTTTTTTTCTGCCTTTTAATCTCTATTTTTTGTTTAATTTTGAGTGCAGGAGGGAGCCGGGCTCATTTCAATAGAAAGAAGCTCTGTAAATCCTAGGCACAGCTACTAAACCATCAAACAATAGGGAAGCTCCTAAAGAGAAGTGTGATTCATACTTAACAAAGGAAGGTGATTAGCTGCTGTTGTATAACAATAGGGAAGTGTCAGGATGCCTGCAAATGAATTAGGAGCCCACTATATATCTCTGGGCTGTTAGGTGAGGGAAGCTCATTTATATTCCCAACTGCGCCCATCTTTATTGTCATTTGAATTGCACATTTTAAAATGAAATTAGGGTAAATTGAAAATACCTATAATTTCCTCGTCATCATTTCCCAGCAAGAAGGCAGGTGGCTTTGCTCACAACAAAGCCTGGCTCTGGCTGGGTAAATATCATAGGGCCTAATGAGGTGGGGATGAGGTGGAGGAGGAGGAGGCACTGCAGCACGATGGAGTCCTGCAGCATGATACTCACTGCTGCCTTTCCCTTTTCCATCTCACTCAAGCTGAGGCCAGCCCACAGATTCCACTTTGGTCCCCAGCCCTGCCACAAGGATGATCCCAAACCATCCCACACCTCTCAGGGATAACTGGAATAACACAGGGTTGTTTTGGGTGCTCTTGTGCTTGCTTGGCATATGATCAGACTTTCTGCTTTCCTCTCCCAGTGCCAACCCTTCCAATGCTTTGCAGGCAGCATAGCCTTTTCTTCCTCATCTTTCATTCACGTGAGGTTTCACCCAGTGTCATTACCTTTGTAAAGTGGTACCTAAGATGTGGCAGTCAAACCACATCAGTACCTACTCTTTCTGCTTGAGGCCATTCCCCTTGTTCTGTCCCTACATCCCTTGTCCCAAGCCCCTCTCCAGGTTTCCTGCAGCCCCTTTAGGCACTGGAGCTGCTCTCAGGT